>CALUEK010000285.1:0-75080 GCA_944039245.1 Nebria salina | reverse complement strand
TATTTAGTTATTTAGTTATTTAGTTATTTAGTTATTTAGTTATTTAGTTATTTAGTTATTTAGTTATTTAGTTATTTAGTTATTTAGTTATTTAGTTATTTAGTTATTTAGTTATTTAGTTATTTAGTTATTTAGTTATTTAGTTATTTAGTTATTTAGTTATTTAGTTATTTAGTTATTTAGTTATTTAGTTATTTAGTTAGTTATTTAGTTATTTAGTTATTTAGTTATTTAGTTATTTAGTTATTTAGTTATTTAGTTATTTAGTTATTTAGTTATTTAGTTATTTAGTTATTTAGTTATTTAGTTATTTAGTTATTTAGTTATTTAGTTATTTAGTTATTTAGTTATTTAGTTATTTAGTTATTTAGTTATTTAGTTATTTAGTTATTTAGTTATTTAGTTATTTAGTTATTTAGTTATTTAGTTATTTAGTTATTTAGTTATTTAGTTATTTAGTTATTTAGTTATTTAGTTATTTAGTTATTTAGTTATTTAGTTATTTAGTTATTTAGTTATTTAGTTATTTAGTTATTTAGTTATTTAGTTATTTAGTTATTTAGTTATTTAGTTATTTAGTTATTTAGTTATTTAGTTATTTAGTTATTTAGTTATTTAGTTATTTAGTTATTTAGTTATTTAGTTATTTAGTTATTTAGTTATTTAGTTATTTAGTTATTTAGTTATTTAGTTATTTAGTTATTTAGTTATTTAGTTATTTAGTTATTTAGTTATTTAGTTATTTAGTTATTTAGTTATTTAGTTATTTAGTTATTTAGTTATTTAGTTATTTAGTTATTTAGTTATTTAGTTATTTAGTTATTTAGTTATTTAGTTATTTAGTTATTTAGTTATTTAGTTATTTAGTTATTTAGTTATTTAGTTATTTAGTTATTTAGTTATTTAGTTATTTAGTTATTTAGTTATTTAGTTATTTAGTTATTTAGTTATTTAGTTATTTAGTTATTTAGTTATTTAGTTATTTAGTTATTTAGTTATTTAGTTATTTAGTTATTTAGTTATTTAGTTATTTAGTTATTTAGTTATTTAGTTATTTAGTTATTTAGTTATTTAGTTATTTAGTTATTTAGTTATTTAGTTATTTAGTTATTTAGTTATTTAGTTATTTAGTTATTTAGTTATTTAGTTATTTAGTTATTTAGTTATTTAGTTATTTAGTTATTTAGTTATTTAGTTATTTAGTTATTTAGTTATTTAGTTATTTAGTTATTTAGTTATTTAGTTATTTAGTTATTTAGTTATTTAGTTATTTAGTTATTTAGTTATTTAGTTATTTAGTTATTTAGTTATTTAGTTATTTAGTTATTTAGTTATTTAGTTATTTAGTTATTTAGTTATTTAGTTATTTAGTTATTTAGTTATTTAGTTATTTAGTTATTTAGTTATTTAGTTATTTAGTTATTTAGTTATTTAGTTATTTAGTTATTTAGTTATTTAGTTATTTAGTTATTTAGTTATTTAGTTATTTAGTTATTTAGTTATTTAGTTATTTAGTTATTTAGTTATTTAGTTATTTAGTTATTTAGTTATTTAGTTATTTAGTTATTTAGTTATTTAGTTATTTAGTTATTTAGTTATTTAGTTATTTAGTTATTTAGTTATTTAGTTATTTAGTTATTTAGTTATTTAGTTATTTAGTTATTTAGTTATTTAGTTATTTAGTTATTTAGTTATTTAGTTATTTAGTTATTTAGTTATTTAGTTATTTAGTTATTTAGTTATTTAGTTATTTAGTTATTTAGTTATTTAGTTATTTAGTTATTTAGTTATTTAGTTATTTAGTTATTTAGTTATTTAGTTATTTAGTTATTTAGTTATTTAGTTATTTAGTTATTTAGTTATTTAGTTATTTAGTTATTTAGTTATTTAGTTATTTAGTTATTTAGTTATTTAGTTATTTAGTTATTTAGTTATTTAGTTATTTAGTTATTTAGTTATTTAGTTATTTAGTTATTTAGTTATTTAGTTATTTAGTTATTTAGTTATTTAGTTATTTAGTTATTTAGTTATTTAGTTATTTAGTTATTTAGTTATTTAGTTATTTAGTTATTTAGTTATTTAGTTATTTAGTTATTTAGTTATTTAGTTATTTAGTTATTTAGTTATTTAGTTATTTAGTTATTTAGTTATTTAGTTATTTAGTTATTTAGTTATTTAGTTATTTAGTTATTTAGTTATTTAGTTATTTAGTTATTTAGTTATTTAGTTATTTAGTTATTTAGTTATTTAGTTATTTAGTTATTTAGTTATTTAGTTATTTAGTTATTTAGTTATTTAGTTATTTAGTTATTTAGTTATTTAGTTATTTAGTTATTTAGTTATTTAGTTATTTAGTTATTTAGTTATTTAGTTATTTAGTTATTTAGTTATTTAGTTATTTAGTTATTTAGTTATTTAGTTATTTAGTTATTTAGTTATTTAGTTATTTAGTTATTTAGTTATTTAGTTATTTAGTTATTTAGTTATTTAGTTATTTAGTTATTTAGTTATTTAGTTATTTAGTTATTTAGTTATTTAGTTATTTAGTTATTTAGTTATTTAGTTATTTAGTTATTTAGTTATTTAGTTATTTAGTTATTTAGTTATTTAGTTATTTAGTTATTTAGTTATTTAGTTATTTAGTTATTTAGTTATTTAGTTATTTAGTTATTTAGTTATTTAGTTATTTAGTTATTTAGTTATTTAGTTATTTAGTTATTTAGTTATTTAGTTATTTAGTTATTTAGTTATTTAGTTATTTAGTTATTTAGTTATTTAGTTATTTAGTTATTTAGTTATTTAGTTATTTAGTTATTTAGTTATTTAGTTATTTAGTTATTTAGTTATTTAGTTATTTAGTTATTTAGTTATTTAGTTATTTAGTTATTTAGTTATTTAGTTATTTAGTTATTTAGTTATTTAGTTATTTAGTTATTTAGTTATTTAGTTATTTAGTTATTTAGTTATTTAGTTATTTAGTTATTTAGTTATTTAGTTATTTAGTTATTTAGTTATTTAGTTATTTAGTTATTTAGTTATTTAGTTATTTAGTTATTTAGTTATTTAGTTATTTAGTTATTTAGTTATTTAGTTATTTAGTTATTTAGTTATTTAGTTATTTAGTTATTTAGTTATTTAGTTATTTAGTTATTTAGTTATTTAGTTATTTAGTTATTTAGTTATTTAGTTATTTAGTTATTTAGTTATTTAGTTATTTAGTTATTTAGTTATTTAGTTATTTAGTTATTTAGTTATTTAGTTATTTAGTTATTTAGTTATTTAGTTATTTAGTTATTTAGTTATTTAGTTATTTAGTTATTTAGTTATTTAGTTATTTAGTTATTTAGTTATTTAGTTATTTAGTTATTTAGTTATTTAGTTATTTAGTTATTTAGTTATTTAGTTATTTAGTTATTTAGTTATTTAGTTATTTAGTTATTTAGTTATTTAGTTATTTAGTTATTTAGTTATTTAGTTATTTAGTTATTTAGTTATTTAGTTATTTAGTTATTTAGTTATTTAGTTATTTAGTTATTTAGTTATTTAGTTATTTAGTTATTTAGTTATTTAGTTATTTAGTTATTTAGTT
Organism: Nebria salina; assembly: GCA_944039245.1. Lineage (NCBI taxonomy): Eukaryota > Metazoa > Arthropoda > Insecta > Coleoptera > Carabidae > Nebria > Nebria salina. The sequence continues at coordinate 71,491 of CALUEK010000285.1, read as the reverse complement.
ATTTAGTTATTTAGTTATTTAGTTATTTAGTTATTTAGTTATTTAGTTATTTAGTTATTTAGTTATTTAGTTATTTAGTTATTTAGTTATTTAGTTATTTAGTTATTTAGTTATTTAGTTATTTAGTTATTTAGTTATTTAGTTATTTAGTTATTTAGTTATTTAGTTATTTAGTTATTTAGTTATTTAGTTATTTAGTTATTTAGTTATTTAGTTATTTAGTTATTTAGTTATTTAGTTATTTAGTTATTTAGTTATTTAGTTATTTAGTTATTTAGTTATTTAGTTATTTAGTTATTTAGTTATTTAGTTATTTAGTTATTTAGTTATTTAGTTATTTAGTTATTTAGTTATTTAGTTATTTAGTTATTTAGTTATTTAGTTATTTAGTTATTTAGTTATTTAGTTATTTAGTTATTTAGTTATTTAGTTATTTAGTTATTTAGTTATTTAGTTATTTAGTTATTTAGTTATTTAGTTATTTAGTTATTTAGTTATTTAGTTATTTAGTTATTTAGTTATTTAGTTATTTAGTTATTTAGTTATTTAGTTATTTAGTTATTTAGTTATTTAGTTATTTAGTTATTTAGTTATTTAGTTATTTAGTTATTTAGTTATTTAGTTATTTAGTTATTTAGTTATTTAGTTATTTAGTTATTTAGTTATTTAGTTATTTAGTTATTTAGTTATTTAGTTATTTAGTTATTTAGTTATTTAGTTATTTAGTTATTTAGTTATTTAGTTATTTAGTTATTTAGTTATTTAGTTATTTAGTTATTTAGTTATTTAGTTATTTAGTTATTTAGTTATTTAGTTATTTAGTTATTTAGTTATTTAGTTATTTAGTTATTTAGTTATTTAGTTATTTAGTTATTTAGTTATTTAGTTATTTAGTTATTTAGTTATTTAGTTATTTAGTTATTTAGTTATTTAGTTATTTAGTTATTTAGTTATTTAGTTATTTAGTTATTTAGTTATTTAGTTATTTAGTTATTTAGTTATTTAGTTATTTAGTTATTTAGTTATTTAGTTATTTAGTTATTTAGTTATTTAGTTATTTAGTTATTTAGTTATTTAGTTATTTAGTTATTTAGTTATTTAGTTATTTAGTTATTTAGTTATTTAGTTATTTAGTTATTTAGTTATTTAGTTATTTAGTTATTTAGTTATTTAGTTATTTAGTTATTTAGTTATTTAGTTATTTAGTTATTTAGTTATTTAGTTATTTAGTTATTTAGTTATTTAGTTATTTAGTTATTTAGTTATTTAGTTATTTAGTTATTTAGTTATTTAGTTATTTAGTTATTTAGTTATTTAGTTATTTAGTTATTTAGTTATTTAGTTATTTAGTTATTTAGTTATTTAGTTATTTAGTTATTTAGTTATTTAGTTATTTAGTTATTTAGTTATTTAGTTATTTAGTTATTTAGTTATTTAGTTATTTAGTTATTTAGTTATTTAGTTATTTAGTTATTTAGTTATTTAGTTATTTAGTTATTTAGTTATTTAGTTATTTAGTTATTTAGTTATTTAGTTATTTAGTTATTTAGTTATTTAGTTATTTAGTTATTTAGTTATTTAGTTATTTAGTTATTTAGTTATTTAGTTATTTAGTTATTTAGTTATTTAGTTATTTAGTTATTTAGTTATTTAGTTATTTAGTTATTTAGTTATTTAGTTATTTAGTTATTTAGTTATTTAGTTATTTAGTTATTTAGTTATTTAGTTATTTAGTTATTTAGTTATTTAGTTATTTAGTTATTTAGTTATTTAGTTATTTAGTTATTTAGTTATTTAGTTATTTAGTTATTTAGTTATTTAGTTATTTAGTTATTTAGTTATTTAGTTATTTAGTTATTTAGTTATTTAGTTATTTAGTTATTTAGTTATTTAGTTATTTAGTTATTTAGTTATTTAGTTATTTAGTTATTTAGTTATTTAGTTATTTAGTTATTTAGTTATTTAGTTATTTAGTTATTTAGTTATTTAGTTATTTAGTTATTTAGTTATTTAGTTATTTAGTTATTTAGTTATTTAGTTATTTAGTTATTTAGTTATTTAGTTATTTAGTTATTTAGTTATTTAGTTATTTAGTTATTTAGTTATTTAGTTATTTAGTTATTTAGTTATTTAGTTATTTAGTTATTTAGTTATTTAGTTATTTAGTTATTTAGTTATTTAGTTATTTAGTTATTTAGTTATTTAGTTATTTAGTTATTTAGTTATTTAGTTATTTAGTTATTTAGTTATTTAGTTATTTAGTTATTTAGTTATTTAGTTATTTAGTTATTTAGTTATTTAGTTATTTAGTTATTTAGTTATTTAGTTATTTAGTTATTTAGTTATTTAGTTATTTAGTTATTTAGTTATTTAGTTATTTAGTTATTTAGTTATTTAGTTATTTAGTTATTTAGTTATTTAGTTATTTAGTTATTTAGTTATTTAGTTATTTAGTTATTTAGTTATTTAGTTATTTAGTTATTTAGTTATTTAGTTATTTAGTTATTTAGTTATTTAGTTATTTAGTTATTTAGTTATTTAGTTATTTAGTTATTTAGTTATTTAGTTATTTAGTTATTTAGTTATTTAGTTATTTAGTTATTTAGTTATTTAGTTATTTAGTTATTTAGTTATTTAGTTATTTAGTTATTTAGTTATTTAGTTATTTAGTTATTTAGTTATTTAGTTATTTAGTTATTTAGTTATTTAGTTATTTAGTTATTTAGTTATTTAGTTATTTAGTTATTTAGTTATTTAGTTATTTAGTTATTTAGTTATTTAGTTATTTAGTTATTTAGTTATTTAGTTATTTAGTTATTTAGTTATTTAGTTATTTAGTTATTTAGTTATTTAGTTATTTAGTTATTTAGTTATTTAGTTATTTAGTTATTTAGTTATTTAGTTATTTAGTTATTTAGTTATTTAGTTATTTAGTTATTTAGTTATTTAGTTATTTAGTTATTTAGTTATTTAGTTATTTAGTTATTTAGTTATTTAGTTATTTAGTTATTTAGTTATTTAGTTATTTAGTTATTTAGTTATTTAGTTATTTAGTTATTTAGTTATTTAGTTATTTAGTTATTTAGTTATTTAGTTATTTAGTTATTTAGTTATTTAGTTATTTAGTTATTTAGTTATTTAGTTATTTAGTTATTTAGTTATTTAGTTATTTAGTTATTTAGTTATTTAGTTATTTAGTTATTTAGTTATTTAGTTATTTAGTTATTTAGTTATTTAGTTATTTAGTTATTTAGTTATTTAGTTATTTAGTTATTTAGTTATTTAGTTATTTAGTTATTTAGTTATTTAGTTATTTAGTTATTTAGTTATTTAGTTATTTAGTTATTTAGTTATTTAGTTATTTAGTTATTTAGTTATTTAGTTATTTAGTTATTTAGTTATTTAGTTATTTAGTTATTTAGTTATTTAGTTATTTAGTTATTTAGTTATTTAGTTATTTAGTTATTTAGTTATTTAGTTATTTAGTTATTTAGTTATTTAGTTATTTAGTTATTTAGTTATTTAGTTATTTAGTTATTTAGTTATTTAGTTATTTAGTTATTTAGTTATTTAGTTATTTAGTTATTTAGTTATTTAGTTATTTAGTTATTTAGTTATTTAGTTATTTAGTTATTTAGTTATTTAGTTATTTAGTTATTTAGTTATTTAGTTATTTAGTTATTTAGTTATTTAGTTATTTAGTTATTTAGTTATTTAGTTATTTAGTTATTTAGTTATTTAGTTATTTAGTTATTTAGTTATTTAGTTATTTAGTTATTTAGTTATTTAGTTATTTAGTTATTTAGTTATTTAGTTATTTAGTTATTTAGTTATTTAGTTATTTAGTTATTTAGTTATTTAGTTATTTAGTTATTTAGTTATTTAGTTATTTAGTTATTTAGTTATTTAGTTATTTAGTTATTTAGTTATTTAGTTATTTAGTTATTTAGTTATTTAGTTATTTAGTTATTTAGTTATTTAGTTATTTAGTTATTTAGTTATTTAGTTATTTAGTTATTTAGTTATTTAGTTATTTAGTTATTTAGTTATTTAGTTATTTAGTTATTTAGTTATTTAGTTATTTAGTTATTTAGTTATTTAGTTATTTAGTTATTTAGTTATTTAGTTATTTAGTTATTTAGTTATTTAGTTATTTAGTTATTTAGTTATTTAGTTATTTAGTTATTTAGTTATTTAGTTATTTAGTTATTTAGTTATTTAGTTATTTAGTTATTTAGTTATTTAGTTATTTAGTTATTTAGTTATTTAGTTATTTAGTTATTTAGTTATTTAGTTATTTAGTTATTTAGTTATTTAGTTATTTAGTTATTTAGTTATTTAGTTATTTAGTTATTTAGTTATTTAGTTATTTAGTTATTTAGTTATTTAGTTATTTAGTTATTTAGTTATTTAGTTATTTAGTTATTTAGTTATTTAGTTATTTAGTTATTTAGTTATTTAGTTATTTAGTTATTTAGTTATTTAGTTATTTAGTTATTTAGTTATTTAGTTATTTAGTTATTTAGTTATTTAGTTATTTAGTTATTTAGTTATTTAGTTATTTAGTTATTTAGTTATTTAGTTATTTAGTTATTTAGTTATTTAGTTATTTAGTTATTTAGTTATTTAGTTATTTAGTTATTTAGTTATTTAGTTATTTAGTTATTTAGTTATTTAGTTATTTAGTTATTTAGTTATTTAGTTATTTAGTTATTTAGTTATTTAGTTATTTAGTTATTTAGTTATTTAGTTATTTAGTTATTTAGTTATTTAGTTATTTAGTTATTTAGTTATTTAGTTATTTAGTTATTTAGTTATTTAGTTATTTAGTTATTTAGTTATTTAGTTATTTAGTTATTTAGTTATTTAGTTATTTAGTTATTTAGTTATTTAGTTATTTAGTTATTTAGTTATTTAGTTATTTAGTTATTTAGTTATTTAGTTATTTAGTTATTTAGTTATTTAGTTATTTAGTTATTTAGTTATTTAGTTATTTAGTTATTTAGTTATTTAGTTATTTAGTTATTTAGTTATTTAGTTATTTAGTTATTTAGTTATTTAGTTATTTAGTTATTTAGTTATTTAGTTATTTAGTTATTTAGTTATTTAGTTATTTAGTTATTTAGTTATTTAGTTATTTAGTTATTTAGTTATTTAGTTATTTAGTTATTTAGTTATTTAGTTATTTAGTTATTTAGTTATTTAGTTATTTAGTTATTTAGTTATTTAGTTATTTAGTTATTTAGTTATTTAGTTATTTAGTTATTTAGTTATTTAGTTATTTAGTTATTTAGTTATTTAGTTATTTAGTTATTTAGTTATTTAGTTATTTAGTTATTTAGTTATTTAGTTATTTAGTTATTTAGTTATTTAGTTATTTAGTTATTTAGTTATTTAGTTATTTAGTTATTTAGTTATTTAGTTATTTAGTTATTTAGTTATTTAGTTATTTAGTTATTTAGTTATTTAGTTATTTAGTTATTTAGTTATTTAGTTATTTAGTTATTTAGTTATTTAGTTATTTAGTTATTTAGTTATTTAGTTATTTAGTTATTTAGTTATTTAGTTATTTAGTTATTTAGTTATTTAGTTATTTAGTTATTTAGTTATTTAGTTATTTAGTTATTTAGTTATTTAGTTATTTAGTTATTTAGTTATTTAGTTATTTAGTTATTTAGTTATTTAGTTATTTAGTTATTTAGTTATTTAGTTATTTAGTTATTTAGTTATTTAGTTATTTAGTTATTTAGTTATTTAGTTATTTAGTTATTTAGTTATTTAGTTATTTAGTTATTTAGTTATTTAGTTATTTAGTTATTTAGTTATTTAGTTATTTAGTTATTTAGTTATTTAGTTATTTAGTTATTTAGTTATTTAGTTATTTAGTTATTTAGTTATTTAGTTATTTAGTTATTTAGTTATTTAGTTATTTAGTTATTTAGTTATTTAGTTATTTAGTTATTTAGTTATTTAGTTATTTAGTTATTTAGTTATTTAGTTATTTAGTTATTTAGTTATTTAGTTATTTAGTTATTTAGTTATTTAGTTATTTAGTTATTTAGTTATTTAGTTATTTAGTTATTTAGTTATTTAGTTATTTAGTTATTTAGTTATTTAGTTATTTAGTTATTTAGTTATTTAGTTATTTAGTTATTTAGTTATTTAGTTATTTAGTTATTTAGTTATTTAGTTATTTAGTTATTTAGTTATTTAGTTATTTAGTTATTTAGTTATTTAGTTATTTAGTTATTTAGTTATTTAGTTATTTAGTTATTTAGTTATTTAGTTATTTAGTTATTTAGTTATTTAGTTATTTAGTTATTTAGTTATTTAGTTATTTAGTTATTTAGTTATTTAGTTATTTAGTTATTTAGTTATTTAGTTATTTAGTTATTTAGTTATTTAGTTATTTAGTTATTTAGTTATTTAGTTATTTAGTTATTTAGTTATTTAGTTATTTAGTTATTTAGTTATTTAGTTATTTAGTTATTTAGTTATTTAGTTATTTAGTTATTTAGTTATTTAGTTATTTAGTTATTTAGTTATTTAGTTATTTAGTTATTTAGTTATTTAGTTATTTAGTTATTTAGTTATTTAGTTATTTAGTTATTTAGTTATTTAGTTATTTAGTTATTTAGTTATTTAGTTATTTAGTTATTTAGTTATTTAGTTATTTAGTTATTTAGTTATTTAGTTATTTAGTTATTTAGTTATTTAGTTATTTAGTTATTTAGTTATTTAGTTATTTAGTTATTTAGTTATTTAGTTATTTAGTTATTTAGTTATTTAGTTATTTAGTTATTTAGTTATTTAGTTATTTAGTTATTTAGTTATTTAGTTATTTAGTTATTTAGTTATTTAGTTATTTAGTTATTTAGTTATTTAGTTATTTAGTTATTTAGTTATTTAGTTATTTAGTTATTTAGTTATTTAGTTATTTAGTTATTTAGTTATTTAGTTATTTAGTTATTTAGTTATTTAGTTATTTAGTTATTTAGTTATTTAGTTATTTAGTTATTTAGTTATTTAGTTATTTAGTTATTTAGTTATTTAGTTATTTAGTTATTTAGTTATTTAGTTATTTAGTTATTTAGTTATTTAGTTATTTAGTTATTTAGTTATTTAGTTATTTAGTTATTTAGTTATTTAGTTATTTAGTTATTTAGTTATTTAGTTATTTAGTTATTTAGTTATTTAGTTATTTAGTTATTTAGTTATTTAGTTATTTAGTTATTTAGTTATTTAGTTATTTAGTTATTTAGTTATTTAGTTATTTAGTTATTTAGTTATTTAGTTATTTAGTTATTTAGTTATTTAGTTATTTAGTTATTTAGTTATTTAGTTATTTAGTTATTTAGTTATTTAGTTATTTAGTTATTTAGTTATTTAGTTATTTAGTTATTTAGTTATTTAGTTATTTAGTTATTTAGTTATTTAGTTATTTAGTTATTTAGTTATTTAGTTATTTAGTTATTTAGTTATTTAGTTATTTAGTTATTTAGTTATTTAGTTATTTAGTTATTTAGTTATTTAGTTATTTAGTTATTTAGTTATTTAGTTATTTAGTTATTTAGTTATTTAGTTATTTAGTTATTTAGTTATTTAGTTATTTAGTTATTTAGTTATTTAGTTATTTAGTTATTTAGTTATTTAGTTATTTAGTTATTTAGTTATTTAGTTATTTAGTTATTTAGTTATTTAGTTATTTAGTTATTTAGTTATTTAGTTATTTAGTTATTTAGTTATTTAGTTATTTAGTTATTTAGTTATTTAGTTATTTAGTTATTTAGTTATTTAGTTATTTAGTTATTTAGTTATTTAGTTATTTAGTTATTTAGTTATTTAGTTATTTAGTTATTTAGTTATTTAGTTATTTAGTTATTTAGTTATTTAGTTATTTAGTTATTTAGTTATTTAGTTATTTAGTTATTTAGTTATTTAGTTATTTAGTTATTTAGTTATTTAGTTATTTAGTTATTTAGTTATTTAGTTATTTAGTTATTTAGTTATTTAGTTATTTAGTTATTTAGTTATTTAGTTATTTAGTTATTTAGTTATTTAGTTATTTAGTTATTTAGTTATTTAGTTATTTAGTTATTTAGTTATTTAGTTATTTAGTTATTTAGTTATTTAGTTATTTAGTTATTTAGTTATTTAGTTATTTAGTTATTTAGTTATTTAGTTATTTAGTTATTTAGTTATTTAGTTATTTAGTTATTTAGTTATTTAGTTATTTAGTTATTTAGTTATTTAGTTATTTAGTTATTTAGTTATTTAGTTATTTAGTTATTTAGTTATTTAGTTATTTAGTTATTTAGTTATTTAGTTATTTAGTTATTTAGTTATTTAGTTATTTAGTTATTTAGTTATTTAGTTATTTAGTTATTTAGTTATTTAGTTATTTAGTTATTTAGTTATTTAGTTATTTAGTTATTTAGTTATTTAGTTATTTAGTTATTTAGTTATTTAGTTATTTAGTTATTTAGTTATTTAGTTATTTAGTTATTTAGTTATTTAGTTATTTAGTTATTTAGTTATTTAGTTATTTAGTTATTTAGTTATTTAGTTATTTAGTTATTTAGTTATTTAGTTATTTAGTTATTTAGTTATTTAGTTATTTAGTTATTTAGTTATTTAGTTATTTAGTTATTTAGTTATTTAGTTATTTAGTTATTTAGTTATTTAGTTATTTAGTTATTTAGTTATTTAGTTATTTAGTTATTTAGTTATTTAGTTATTTAGTTATTTAGTTATTTAGTTATTTAGTTATTTAGTTATTTAGTTATTTAGTTATTTAGTTATTTAGTTATTTAGTTATTTAGTTATTTAGTTATTTAGTTATTTAGTTATTTAGTTATTTAGTTATTTAGTTATTTAGTTATTTAGTTATTTAGTTATTTAGTTATTTAGTTATTTAGTTATTTAGTTATTTAGTTATTTAGTTATTTAGTTATTTAGTTATTTAGTTATTTAGTTATTTAGTTATTTAGTTATTTAGTTATTTAGTTATTTAGTTATTTAGTTATTTAGTTATTTAGTTATTTAGTTATTTAGTTATTTAGTTATTTAGTTATTTAGTTATTTAGTTATTTAGTTATTTAGTTATTTAGTTATTTAGTTATTTAGTTATTTAGTTATTTAGTTATTTAGTTATTTAGTTATTTAGTTATTTAGTTATTTAGTTATTTAGTTATTTAGTTATTTAGTTATTTAGTTATTTAGTTATTTAGTTATTTAGTTATTTAGTTATTTAGTTATTTAGTTATTTAGTTATTTAGTTATTTAGTTATTTAGTTATTTAGTTATTTAGTTATTTAGTTATTTAGTTATTTAGTTATTTAGTTATTTAGTTATTTAGTTATTTAGTTATTTAGTTATTTAGTTATTTAGTTATTTAGTTATTTAGTTATTTAGTTATTTAGTTATTTAGTTATTTAGTTATTTAGTTATTTAGTTATTTAGTTATTTAGTTATTTAGTTATTTAGTTATTTAGTTATTTAGTTATTTAGTTATTTAGTTATTTAGTTATTTAGTTATTTAGTTATTTAGTTATTTAGTTATTTAGTTATTTAGTTATTTAGTTATTTAGTTATTTAGTTATTTAGTTATTTAGTTATTTAGTTATTTAGTTATTTAGTTATTTAGTTATTTAGTTATTTAGTTATTTAGTTATTTAGTTATTTAGTTATTTAGTTATTTAGTTATTTAGTTATTTAGTTATTTAGTTATTTAGTTATTTAGTTATTTAGTTATTTAGTTATTTAGTTATTTAGTTATTTAGTTATTTAGTTATTTAGTTATTTAGTTATTTAGTTATTTAGTTATTTAGTTATTTAGTTATTTAGTTATTTAGTTATTTAGTTATTTAGTTATTTAGTTATTTAGTTATTTAGTTATTTAGTTATTTAGTTATTTAGTTATTTAGTTATTTAGTTATTTAGTTATTTAGTTATTTAGTTATTTAGTTATTTAGTTATTTAGTTATTTAGTTATTTAGTTATTTAGTTATTTAGTTATTTAGTTATTTAGTTATTTAGTTATTTAGTTATTTAGTTATTTAGTTATTTAGTTATTTAGTTATTTAGTTATTTAGTTATTTAGTTATTTAGTTATTTAGTTATTTAGTTATTTAGTTATTTAGTTATTTAGTTATTTAGTTATTTAGTTATTTAGTTATTTAGTTATTTAGTTATTTAGTTATTTAGTTATTTAGTTATTTAGTTATTTAGTTATTTAGTTATTTAGTTATTTAGTTATTTAGTTATTTAGTTATTTAGTTATTTAGTTATTTAGTTATTTAGTTATTTAGTTATTTAGTTATTTAGTTATTTAGTTATTTAGTTATTTAGTTATTTAGTTATTTAGTTATTTAGTTATTTAGTTATTTAGTTATTTAGTTATTTAGTTATTTAGTTATTTAGTTATTTAGTTATTTAGTTATTTAGTTATTTAGTTATTTAGTTATTTAGTTATTTAGTTATTTAGTTATTTAGTTATTTAGTTATTTAGTTATTTAGTTATTTAGTTATTTAGTTATTTAGTTATTTAGTTATTTAGTTATTTAGTTATTTAGTTATTTAGTTATTTAGTTATTTAGTTATTTAGTTATTTAGTTATTTAGTTATTTAGTTATTTAGTTATTTAGTTATTTAGTTATTTAGTTATTTAGTTATTTAGTTATTTAGTTATTTAGTTATTTAGTTATTTAGTTATTTAGTTATTTAGTTATTTAGTTATTTAGTTATTTAGTTATTTAGTTATTTAGTTATTTAGTTATTTAGTTATTTAGTTATTTAGTTATTTAGTTATTTAGTTATTTAGTTATTTAGTTATTTAGTTATTTAGTTATTTAGTTATTTAGTTATTTAGTTATTTAGTTATTTAGTTATTTAGTTATTTAGTTATTTAGTTATTTAGTTATTTAGTTATTTAGTTATTTAGTTATTTAGTTATTTAGTTATTTAGTTATTTAGTTATTTAGTTATTTAGTTATTTAGTTATTTAGTTATTTAGTTATTTAGTTATTTAGTTATTTAGTTATTTAGTTATTTAGTTATTTAGTTATTTAGTTATTTAGTTATTTAGTTATTTAGTTATTTAGTTATTTAGTTATTTAGTTATTTAGTTATTTAGTTATTTAGTTATTTAGTTATTTAGTTATTTAGTTATTTAGTTATTTAGTTATTTAGTTATTTAGTTATTTAGTTATTTAGTTATTTAGTTATTTAGTTATTTAGTTATTTAGTTATTTAGTTATTTAGTTATTTAGTTATTTAGTTATTTAGTTATTTAGTTATTTAGTTATTTAGTTATTTAGTTATTTAGTTATTTAGTTATTTAGTTATTTAGTTATTTAGTTATTTAGTTATTTAGTTATTTAGTTATTTAGTTATTTAGTTATTTAGTTATTTAGTTATTTAGTTATTTAGTTATTTAGTTATTTAGTTATTTAGTTATTTAGTTATTTAGTTATTTAGTTATTTAGTTATTTAGTTATTTAGTTATTTAGTTATTTAGTTATTTAGTTATTTAGTTATTTAGTTATTTAGTTATTTAGTTATTTAGTTATTTAGTTATTTAGTTATTTAGTTATTTAGTTATTTAGTTATTTAGTTATTTAGTTATTTAGTTATTTAGTTATTTAGTTATTTAGTTATTTAGTTATTTAGTTATTTAGTTATTTAGTTATTTAGTTATTTAGTTATTTAGTTATTTAGTTATTTAGTTATTTAGTTATTTAGTTATTTAGTTATTTAGTTATTTAGTTATTTAGTTATTTAGTTATTTAGTTATTTAGTTATTTAGTTATTTAGTTATTTAGTTATTTAGTTATTTAGTTATTTAGTTATTTAGTTATTTAGTTATTTAGTTATTTAGTTATTTAGTTATTTAGTTATTTAGTTATTTAGTTATTTAGTTATTTAGTTATTTAGTTATTTAGTTATTTAGTTATTTAGTTATTTAGTTATTTAGTTATTTAGTTATTTAGTTATTTAGTTATTTAGTTATTTAGTTATTTAGTTATTTAGTTATTTAGTTATTTAGTTATTTAGTTATTTAGTTATTTAGTTATTTAGTTATTTAGTTATTTAGTTAGTTATTTATTTAGTTATTTAGTTATTTAGTTATTTAGTTATTATTTAGTTATTTAGTTATTTAGTTATTTAGTTATTTAGTTATTTAGTTATTTAGTTATTTAGTTATTTAGTTATTTAGTTATTTAGTTATTTAGTTATTTAGTTATTTAGTTATTTAGTTATTTAGTTATTTAGTTATTTAGTTATTTAGTTATTTAGTTATTTAGTTATTTAGTTATTTAGTTATTTAGTTATTTAGTTATTTAGTTATTTAGTTATTTAGTTATTTAGTTATTTAGTTATTTAGTTATTTAGTTATTTAGTTATTTAGTTATTTAGTTATTTAGTTATTTAGTTATTTAGTTATTTAGTTATTTAGTTATTTAGTTATTTAGTTATTTAGTTATTTAGTTATTTAGTTATTTAGTTATTTAGTTATTTAGTTATTTAGTTATTTAGTTATTTAGTTATTTAGTTATTTAGTTATTTAGTTATTTAGTTATTTAGTTATTTAGTTATTTAGTTATTTAGTTATTTAGTTATTTAGTTATTTAGTTATTTAGTTATTTAGTTATTTAGTTATTTAGTTATTTAGTTATTTAGTTATTTAGTTATTTAGTTATTTAGTTATTTAGTTATTTAGTTATTTAGTTATTTAGTTATTTAGTTATTTAGTTATTTAGTTATTTAGTTATTTAGTTATTTAGTTATTTAGTTATTTAGTTATTTAGTTATTTAGTTATTTAGTTATTTAGTTATTTAGTTATTTAGTTATTTAGTTATTTAGTTATTTAGTTATTTAGTTATTTAGTTATTTAGTTATTTAGTTATTTAGTTATTTAGTTATTTAGTTATTTAGTTATTTAGTTATTTAGTTATTTAGTTATTTAGTTATTTAGTTATTTAGTTATTTAGTTATTTAGTTATTTAGTTATTTAGTTATTTAGTTATTTAGTTATTTAGTTATTTAGTTATTTAGTTATTTAGTTATTTAGTTATTTAGTTATTTAGTTATTTAGTTATTTAGTTATTTAGTTATTTAGTTATTTAGTTATTTAGTTATTTAGTTATTTAGTTATTTAGTTATTTAGTTATTTAGTTATTTAGTTATTTAGTTATTTAGTTATTTAGTTATTTAGTTATTTAGTTATTTAGTTATTTAGTTATTTAGTTATTTAGTTATTTAGTTATTTAGTTATTTAGTTATTTAGTTATTTAGTTATTTAGTTATTTAGTTATTTAGTTATTTAGTTATTTAGTTATTTAGTTATTTAGTTATTTAGTTATTTAGTTATTTAGTTATTTAGTTATTTAGTTATTTAGTTATTTAGTTATTTAGTTATTTAGTTATTTAGTTATTTAGTTATTTAGTTATTTAGTTATTTAGTTATTTAGTTATTTAGTTATTTAGTTATTTAGTTATTTAGTTATTTAGTTATTTAGTTATTTAGTTATTTAGTTATTTAGTTATTTAGTTATTTAGTTATTTAGTTATTTAGTTATTTAGTTATTTAGTTATTTAGTTATTTAGTTATTTAGTTATTTAGTTATTTAGTTATTTAGTTATTTAGTTATTTAGTTATTTAGTTATTTAGTTATTTAGTTATTTAGTTATTTAGTTATTTAGTTATTTAGTTATTTAGTTATTTAGTTATTTAGTTATTTAGTTATTTAGTTATTTAGTTATTTAGTTATTTAGTTATTTAGTTATTTAGTTATTTAGTTATTTAGTTATTTAGTTATTTAGTTATTTAGTTATTTAGTTATTTAGTTATTTAGTTATTTAGTTATTTAGTTATTTAGTTATTTAGTTATTTAGTTATTTAGTTATTTAGTTATTTAGTTATTTAGTTATTTAGTTATTTAGTTATTTAGTTATTTAGTTATTTAGTTATTTAGTTATTTAGTTATTTAGTTATTTAGTTATTTAGTTATTTAGTTATTTAGTTATTTAGTTATTTAGTTATTTAGTTATTTAGTTATTTAGTTATTTAGTTATTTAGTTATTTAGTTATTTAGTTATTTAGTTATTTAGTTATTTAGTTATTTAGTTATTTAGTTATTTAGTTATTTAGTTATTTAGTTATTTAGTTATTTAGTTATTTAGTTATTTAGTTATTTAGTTATTTAGTTATTTAGTTATTTAGTTATTTAGTTATTTAGTTATTTAGTTATTTAGTTATTTAGTTATTTAGTTATTTAGTTATTTAGTTATTTAGTTATTTAGTTATTTAGTTATTTAGTTATTTAGTTATTTAGTTATTTAGTTATTTAGTTATTTAGTTATTTAGTTATTTAGTTATTTAGTTATTTAGTTATTTAGTTATTTAGTTATTTAGTTATTTAGTTATTTAGTTATTTAGTTATTTAGTTATTTAGTTATTTAGTTATTTAGTTATTTAGTTATTTAGTTATTTAGTTATTTAGTTATTTAGTTATTTAGTTATTTAGTTATTTAGTTATTTAGTTATTTAGTTATTTAGTTATTTAGTTATTTAGTTATTTAGTTATTTAGTTATTTAGTTATTTAGTTATTTAGTTATTTAGTTATTTAGTTATTTAGTTATTTAGTTATTTAGTTATTTAGTTATTTAGTTATTTAGTTATTTAGTTATTTAGTTATTTAGTTATTTAGTTATTTAGTTATTTAGTTATTTAGTTATTTAGTTATTTAGTTATTTAGTTATTTAGTTATTTAGTTATTTAGTTATTTAGTTATTTAGTTATTTAGTTATTTAGTTATTTAGTTATTTAGTTATTTAGTTATTTAGTTATTTAGTTATTTAGTTATTTAGTTATTTAGTTATTTAGTTATTTAGTTATTTAGTTATTTAGTTATTTAGTTATTTAGTTATTTAGTTATTTAGTTATTTAGTTATTTAGTTATTTAGTTATTTAGTTATTTAGTTATTTAGTTATTTAGTTATTTAGTTATTTAGTTATTTAGTTATTTAGTTATTTAGTTATTTAGTTATTTAGTTATTTAGTTATTTAGTTATTTAGTTATTTAGTTATTTAGTTATTTAGTTATTTAGTTATTTAGTTATTTAGTTATTTAGTTATTTAGTTATTTAGTTATTTAGTTATTTAGTTATTTAGTTATTTAGTTATTTAGTTATTTAGTTATTTAGTTATTTAGTTATTTAGTTATTTAGTTATTTAGTTATTTAGTTATTTAGTTATTTAGTTATTTAGTTATTTAGTTATTTAGTTATTTAGTTATTTAGTTATTTAGTTATTTAGTTATTTAGTTATTTAGTTATTTAGTTATTTAGTTATTTAGTTATTTAGTTATTTAGTTATTTAGTTATTTAGTTATTTAGTTATTTAGTTATTTAGTTATTTAGTTATTTAGTTATTTAGTTATTTAGTTATTTAGTTATTTAGTTATTTAGTTATTTAGTTATTTAGTTATTTAGTTATTTAGTTATTTAGTTATTTAGTTATTTAGTTATTTAGTTATTTAGTTATTTAGTTATTTAGTTATTTAGTTATTTAGTTATTTAGTTATTTAGTTATTTAGTTATTTAGTTATTTAGTTATTTAGTTATTTAGTTATTTAGTTATTTAGTTATTTAGTTATTTAGTTATTTAGTTATTTAGTTATTTAGTTATTTAGTTATTTAGTTATTTAGTTATTTAGTTATTTAGTTATTTAGTTATTTAGTTATTTAGTTATTTAGTTATTTAGTTATTTAGTTATTTAGTTATTTAGTTATTTAGTTATTTAGTTATTTAGTTATTTAGTTATTTAGTTATTTAGTTATTTAGTTATTTAGTTATTTAGTTATTTAGTTATTTAGTTATTTAGTTATTTAGTTATTTAGTTATTTAGTTATTTAGTTATTTAGTTATTTAGTTATTTAGTTATTTAGTTATTTAGTTATTTAGTTATTTAGTTATTTAGTTATTTAGTTATTTAGTTATTTAGTTATTTAGTTATTTAGTTATTTAGTTATTTAGTTATTTAGTTATTTAGTTATTTAGTTATTTAGTTATTTAGTTATTTAGTTATTTAGTTATTTAGTTATTTAGTTATTTAGTTATTTAGTTATTTAGTTATTTAGTTATTTAGTTATTTAGTTATTTAGTTATTTAGTTATTTAGTTATTTAGTTATTTAGTTATTTAGTTATTTAGTTATTTAGTTATTTAGTTATTTAGTTATTTAGTTATTTAGTTATTTAGTTATTTAGTTATTTAGTTATTTAGTTATTTAGTTATTTAGTTATTTAGTTATTTAGTTATTTAGTTATTTAGTTATTTAGTTATTTAGTTATTTAGTTATTTAGTTATTTAGTTATTTAGTTATTTAGTTATTTAGTTATTTAGTTATTTAGTTATTTAGTTATTTAGTTATTTAGTTATTTAGTTATTTAGTTATTTAGTTATTTAGTTATTTAGTTATTTAGTTATTTAGTTATTTAGTTATTTAGTTATTTAGTTATTTAGTTATTTAGTTATTTAGTTATTTAGTTATTTAGTTATTTAGTTATTTAGTTATTTAGTTATTTAGTTATTTAGTTATTTAGTTATTTAGTTATTTAGTTATTTAGTTATTTAGTTATTTAGTTATTTAGTTATTTAGTTATTTAGTTATTTAGTTATTTAGTTATTTAGTTATTTAGTTATTTAGTTATTTAGTTATTTAGTTATTTAGTTATTTAGTTATTTAGTTATTTAGTTATTTAGTTATTTAGTTATTTAGTTATTTAGTTATTTAGTTATTTAGTTATTTAGTTATTTAGTTATTTAGTTATTTAGTTATTTAGTTATTTAGTTATTTAGTTATTTAGTTATTTAGTTATTTAGTTATTTAGTTATTTAGTTATTTAGTTATTTAGTTATTTAGTTATTTAGTTATTTAGTTATTTAGTTATTTAGTTATTTAGTTATTTAGTTATTTAGTTATTTAGTTATTTAGTTATTTAGTTATTTAGTTATTTAGTTATTTAGTTATTTAGTTATTTAGTTATTTAGTTATTTAGTTATTTAGTTATTTAGTTATTTAGTTATTTAGTTATTTAGTTATTTAGTTATTTAGTTATTTAGTTATTTAGTTATTTAGTTATTTAGTTATTTAGTTATTTAGTTATTTAGTTATTTAGTTATTTAGTTATTTAGTTATTTAGTTATTTAGTTATTTAGTTATTTAGTTATTTAGTTATTTAGTTATTTAGTTATTTAGTTATTTAGTTATTTAGTTATTTAGTTATTTAGTTATTTAGTTATTTAGTTATTTAGTTATTTAGTTATTTAGTTATTTAGTTATTTAGTTATTTAGTTATTTAGTTATTTAGTTATTTAGTTATTTAGTTATTTAGTTATTTAGTTATTTAGTTATTTAGTTATTTAGTTATTTAGTTATTTAGTTATTTAGTTATTTAGTTATTTAGTTATTTAGTTATTTAGTTATTTAGTTATTTAGTTATTTAGTTATTTAGTTATTTAGTTATTTAGTTATTTAGTTATTTAGTTATTTAGTTATTTAGTTATTTAGTTATTTAGTTATTTAGTTATTTAGTTATTTAGTTATTTAGTTATTTAGTTATTTAGTTATTTAGTTATTTAGTTATTTAGTTATTTAGTTATTTAGTTATTTAGTTATTTAGTTATTTAGTTATTTAGTTATTTAGTTATTTAGTTATTTAGTTATTTAGTTATTTAGTTATTTAGTTATTTAGTTATTTAGTTATTTAGTTATTTAGTTATTTAGTTATTTAGTTATTTAGTTATTTAGTTATTTAGTTATTTAGTTATTTAGTTATTTAGTTATTTAGTTATTTAGTTATTTAGTTATTTAGTTATTTAGTTATTTAGTTATTTAGTTATTTAGTTATTTAGTTATTTAGTTATTTAGTTATTTAGTTATTTAGTTATTTAGTTATTTAGTTATTTAGTTATTTAGTTATTTAGTTATTTAGTTATTTAGTTATTTAGTTATTTAGTTATTTAGTTATTTAGTTATTTAGTTATTTAGTTATTTAGTTATTTAGTTATTTAGTTATTTAGTTATTTAGTTATTTAGTTATTTAGTTATTTAGTTATTTAGTTATTTAGTTATTTAGTTATTTAGTTATTTAGTTATTTAGTTATTTAGTTATTTAGTTATTTAGTTATTTAGTTATTTAGTTATTTAGTTATTTAGTTATTTAGTTATTTAGTTATTTAGTTATTTAGTTATTTAGTTATTTAGTTATTTAGTTATTTAGTTATTTAGTTATTTAGTTATTTAGTTATTTAGTTATTTAGTTATTTAGTTATTTAGTTATTTAGTTATTTAGTTATTTAGTTATTTAGTTATTTAGTTATTTAGTTATTTAGTTATTTAGTTATTTAGTTATTTAGTTATTTAGTTATTTAGTTATTTAGTTATTTAGTTATTTAGTTATTTAGTTATTTAGTTATTTAGTTATTTAGTTATTTAGTTATTTAGTTATTTAGTTATTTAGTTATTTAGTTATTTAGTTATTTAGTTATTTAGTTATTTAGTTATTTAGTTATTTAGTTATTTAGTTATTTAGTTATTTAGTTATTTAGTTATTTAGTTATTTAGTTATTTAGTTATTTAGTTATTTAGTTATTTAGTTATTTAGTTATTTAGTTATTTAGTTATTTAGTTATTTAGTTATTTAGTTATTTAGTTATTTAGTTATTTAGTTATTTAGTTATTTAGTTATTTAGTTATTTAGTTATTTAGTTATTTAGTTATTTAGTTATTTAGTTATTTAGTTATTTAGTTATTTAGTTATTTAGTTATTTAGTTATTTAGTTATTTAGTTATTTAGTTATTTAGTTATTTAGTTATTTAGTTATTTAGTTATTTAGTTATTTAGTTATTTAGTTATTTAGTTATTTAGTTATTTAGTTATTTAGTTATTTAGTTATTTAGTTATTTAGTTATTTAGTTATTTAGTTATTTAGTTATTTAGTTATTTAGTTATTTAGTTATTTAGTTATTTAGTTATTTAGTTATTTAGTTATTTAGTTATTTAGTTATTTAGTTATTTAGTTATTTAGTTATTTAGTTATTTAGTTATTTAGTTATTTAGTTATTTAGTTATTTAGTTATTTAGTTATTTAGTTATTTAGTTATTTAGTTATTTAGTTATTTAGTTATTTAGTTATTTAGTTATTTAGTTATTTAGTTATTTAGTTATTTAGTTATTTAGTTATTTAGTTATTTAGTTATTTAGTTATTTAGTTATTTAGTTATTTAGTTATTTAGTTATTTAGTTATTTAGTTATTTAGTTATTTAGTTATTTAGTTATTTAGTTATTTAGTTATTTAGTTATTTAGTTATTTAGTTATTTAGTTATTTAGTTATTTAGTTATTTAGTTATTTAGTTATTTAGTTATTTAGTTATTTAGTTATTTAGTTATTTAGTTATTTAGTTATTTAGTTATTTAGTTATTTAGTTATTTAGTTATTTAGTTATTTAGTTATTTAGTTATTTAGTTATTTAGTTATTTAGTTATTTAGTTATTTAGTTATTTAGTTATTTAGTTATTTAGTTATTTAGTTATTTAGTTATTTAGTTATTTAGTTATTTAGTTATTTAGTTATTTAGTTATTTAGTTATTTAGTTATTTAGTTATTTAGTTATTTAGTTATTTAGTTATTTAGTTATTTAGTTATTTAGTTATTTAGTTATTTAGTTATTTAGTTATTTAGTTATTTAGTTATTTAGTTATTTAGTTATTTAGTTATTTAGTTATTTAGTTATTTAGTTATTTAGTTATTTAGTTATTTAGTTATTTAGTTATTTAGTTATTTAGTTATTTAGTTATTTAGTTATTTAGTTATTTAGTTATTTAGTTATTTAGTTATTTAGTTATTTAGTTATTTAGTTATTTAGTTATTTAGTTATTTAGTTATTTAGTTATTTAGTTATTTAGTTATTTAGTTATTTAGTTATTTAGTTATTTAGTTATTTAGTTATTTAGTTATTTAGTTATTTAGTTATTTAGTTATTTAGTTATTTAGTTATTTAGTTATTTAGTTATTTAGTTATTTAGTTATTTAGTTATTTAGTTATTTAGTTATTTAGTTATTTAGTTATTTAGTTATTTAGTTATTTAGTTATTTAGTTATTTAGTTATTTAGTTATTTAGTTATTTAGTTATTTAGTTATTTAGTTATTTAGTTATTTAGTTATTTAGTTATTTAGTTATTTAGTTATTTAGTTATTTAGTTATTTAGTTATTTAGTTATTTAGTTATTTAGTTATTTAGTTATTTAGTTATTTAGTTATTTAGTTATTTAGTTATTTAGTTATTTAGTTATTTAGTTATTTAGTTATTTAGTTATTTAGTTATTTAGTTATTTAGTTATTTAGTTATTTAGTTATTTAGTTATTTAGTTATTTAGTTATTTAGTTATTTAGTTATTTAGTTATTTAGTTATTTAGTTATTTAGTTATTTAGTTATTTAGTTATTTAGTTATTTAGTTATTTAGTTATTTAGTTATTTAGTTATTTAGTTATTTAGTTATTTAGTTATTTAGTTATTTAGTTATTTAGTTATTTAGTTATTTAGTTATTTAGTTATTTAGTTATTTAGTTATTTAGTTATTTAGTTATTTTTAGTTATTTAGTTATTTAGTTATTTAGTTTAGTTATTTAGTTATTTAGTTATTTAGTTATTTAGTTATTTAGTTTAGTTTTAGTTATTTAGTTATTTAGTTATTTAGTTATTTAGTTATTTAGTTATTTAGTTATTTAGTATTTAGTTATTTAGTTATTTAGTTATTTAGTTATTTAGTTATTTAGTTATTTAGTTATTTAGTTATTTAGTTATTTAGTTATTTAGTTATTTAGTTATTTAGTTATTTAGTTATGTTATTTAGTTATTTAGTATTTAGTTATTTAGTTTATTTAGTTATTTAGTTATTTAGTTATTTAGTTATTTAGTTATTTAGTTATTTAGTTATTTAGTTATTTAGTTATTTAGTTATTTAGTTTTAGTTATTTAGTTATTTAGTTATTTAGTTATTTAGTTATTAGTTATTTAGTTATTTAGTTATTTAGTTATTTAGTTATTTAGTATTTAGTTATTTAGTTATTTAGTTATTTAGTTATTTAGTTATTTAGTTATTTAGTTATTTAGTTATTTAGTTATTAGTTTTTAGTTATTTAGTTTTAGTTTATTATTATTTAGTTATTTAGTTATTTAGTTATTTAGTTATTTAGTTATTTAGTTATTTAGTTATTTAGTTATTTAGTTATATTATTTAGTTATTTAGTTATTTAGTTATTTAGTTATTTAGTTATTTAGTTATTTAGTTATTTAGTTATTTAGTTATTTAGTTATTTATTAGTTATTTAGTTATTTAGTTATTTAGTTATTTAGTTATTTAGTTATTTTAGTTATTTAGTTATTTAGTTATTTAGTTATTTAAGTTATTTAGTTATTTAGTTATTTAGTTATTTAGTTATTTTAGTTATTTAGTTATTTAGTTATTTAGTTATTTAGTTATTTAGTTATTTAGTTATTTAGTTATTTAGTTATTTAGTTATTTAGTTATTTAGTTATTTAGTTTAGTTATTTAGTTATTTAGTTATTTAGTATTTAGTTATTTAGTTATTTAGTTATTTAGTTATTTAGTTATTTAGTTATTTAGTTATTTAGTTATTTAGTTATTTAGTTATTTAGTTTATTTAGTTATTTAGTTATTTATTTAGTTATTTTAGTTATTTAGTTATTTAGTATTAGTATTTAGTTATTTAGTTATTTAGTTATTTAGTTTAGTTTAGTTATTTAGTTATTTAGTTATTTAGTTATTTAGTTATTTAGTTATTTAGTTATTTAGTTATTTAGTTATTTAGTTTTTTAGTTATTTAGTTATTTAGTTATTTAGTTATGTATTTATTTAGTTATTTAGTTATTTAGTTATTTAGTTTATTTAGTTATTTAGTTATTTAGTTATTAGTTATTTAGTTATTTAGTTATTTAGTTATTTAGTTATTTAGTTATTTAGTTATTTAGTTATTTAGTTATTAGTTATTAGTTATTAGTTATTTAGTTATTTAGTTATTTAGTTATTTAGTTATTTAGTTATTTAGTTATTTAGTTATTAGTTATTTAGTTATTTAGTTATTTAGTTATTTAGTTATTTAGTTATTTAGTTATTTAGTTATTTAGTTATTAGTTATTTAGTTATTTAGTTATTTAGTTATTTAGTTATTTAGTTATTTAGTTATTTAGTTATTTAGTTATTTAGTTATTTAGTTATTTAGTTATTTAGTTATTTAGTTATTTAGTTATTTAGTTATTTAGTTATTTAGTTATTTAGTTATTTAGTTATTTAGTTATTTAGTTATTTAGTTATTTAGTTATTTAGTTATTTAGTTATTTAGTTATTTAGTTATTTAGTTATTTAGTTATTTAGTTATTTAGTTATTTAGTTATTTAGTTATTTAGTTATTTAGTTATTTAGTTATTTAGTTATTTAGTTATTTAGTTATTTAGTTATTTAGTTATTTAGTTAT
The DNA here is from genome assembly GCA_944039245.1 of Nebria salina. Lineage (NCBI taxonomy): Eukaryota > Metazoa > Arthropoda > Insecta > Coleoptera > Carabidae > Nebria > Nebria salina. The sequence goes on along the minus strand of CALUEK010000285.1, from coordinate 48,922 downwards.
TTAGTTATTTAGTTATTTAGTTATTTAGTTATTTAGTTATTTAGTTATTTAGTTATTTAGTTATTTAGTTATTTAGTTATTTAGTTATTTAGTTATTTAGTTATTTAGTTATTTAGTTATTTAGTTATTTAGTTATTTAGTTATTTAGTTATTTAGTTATTTAGTTATTTAGTTATTTAGTTATTTAGTTATTTAGTTATTTAGTTATTTAGTTATTTAGTTATTTAGTTATTTAGTTATTTAGTTATTTAGTTATTTAGTTATTTAGTTATTTAGTTATTTAGTTATTTAGTTATTTAGTTATTTAGTTATTTAGTTATTTAGTTATTTAGTTATTTAGTTATTTAGTTATTTAGTTATTTAGTTATTTAGTTATTTAGTTATTTAGTTATTTAGTTATTTAGTTATTTAGTTATTTAGTTATTTAGTTATTTAGTTATTTAGTTATTTAGTTATTTAGTTATTTAGTTATTTAGTTATTTAGTTATTTAGTTATTTAGTTATTTAGTTATTTAGTTATTTAGTTATTTAGTTATTTAGTTATTTAGTTATTTAGTTATTTAGTTATTTAGTTATTTAGTTATTTAGTTATTTAGTTATTTAGTTATTTAGTTATTTAGTTATTTAGTTATTTAGTTATTTAGTTATTTAGTTATTTAGTTATTTAGTTATTTAGTTATTTAGTTATTTAGTTATTTAGTTATTTAGTTATTTAGTTATTTAGTTATTTAGTTATTTAGTTATTTAGTTATTTAGTTATTTAGTTATTTAGTTATTTAGTTATTTAGTTATTTAGTTATTTAGTTATTTAGTTATTTAGTTATTTAGTTATTTAGTTATTTAGTTATTTAGTTATTTAGTTATTTAGTTATTTAGTTATTTAGTTATTTAGTTATTTAGTTATTTAGTTATTTAGTTATTTAGTTATTTAGTTATTTAGTTATTTAGTTATTTAGTTATTTAGTTATTTAGTTATTTAGTTATTTAGTTATTTAGTTATTTAGTTATTTAGTTATTTAGTTATTTAGTTATTTAGTTATTTAGTTATTTAGTTATTTAGTTATTTAGTTATTTAGTTATTTAGTTATTTAGTTATTTAGTTATTTAGTTATTTAGTTATTTAGTTATTTAGTTATTTAGTTATTTAGTTATTTAGTTATTTAGTTATTTAGTTATTTAGTTATTTAGTTATTTAGTTATTTAGTTATTTAGTTATTTAGTTATTTAGTTATTTAGTTATTTAGTTATTTAGTTATTTAGTTATTTAGTTATTTAGTTATTTAGTTATTTAGTTATTTAGTTATTTAGTTATTTAGTTATTTAGTTATTTAGTTATTTAGTTATTTAGTTATTTAGTTATTTAGTTATTTAGTTATTTAGTTATTTAGTTATTTAGTTATTTAGTTATTTAGTTATTTAGTTATTTAGTTATTTAGTTATTTAGTTATTTAGTTATTTAGTTATTTAGTTATTTAGTTATTTAGTTATTTAGTTATTTAGTTATTTAGTTATTTAGTTATTTAGTTATTTAGTTATTTAGTTATTTAGTTATTTAGTTATTTAGTTATTTAGTTATTTAGTTATTTAGTTATTTAGTTATTTAGTTATTTAGTTATTTAGTTATTTAGTTATTTAGTTATTTAGTTATTTAGTTATTTAGTTATTTAGTTATTTAGTTATTTAGTTATTTAGTTATTTAGTTATTTAGTTATTTAGTTATTTAGTTATTTAGTTATTTAGTTATTTAGTTATTTAGTTATTTAGTTATTTAGTTATTTAGTTATTTAGTTATTTAGTTATTTAGTTATTTAGTTATTTAGTTATTTAGTTATTTAGTTATTTAGTTATTTAGTTATTTAGTTATTTAGTTATTTAGTTATTTAGTTATTTAGTTATTTAGTTATTTAGTTATTTAGTTATTTAGTTATTTAGTTATTTAGTTATTTAGTTATTTAGTTATTTAGTTATTTAGTTATTTAGTTATTTAGTTATTTAGTTATTTAGTTATTTAGTTATTTAGTTATTTAGTTATTTAGTTATTTAGTTATTTAGTTATTTAGTTATTTAGTTATTTAGTTATTTAGTTATTTAGTTATTTAGTTATTTAGTTATTTAGTTATTTAGTTATTTAGTTATTTAGTTATTTAGTTATTTAGTTATTTAGTTATTTAGTTATTTAGTTATTTAGTTATTTAGTTATTTAGTTATTTAGTTATTTAGTTATTTAGTTATTTAGTTATTTAGTTATTTAGTTATTTAGTTATTTAGTTATTTAGTTATTTAGTTATTTAGTTATTTAGTTATTTAGTTATTTAGTTATTTAGTTATTTAGTTATTTAGTTATTTAGTTATTTAGTTATTTAGTTATTTAGTTATTTAGTTATTTAGTTATTTAGTTATTTAGTTATTTAGTTATTTAGTTATTTAGTTATTTAGTTATTTAGTTATTTAGTTATTTAGTTATTTAGTTATTTAGTTATTTAGTTATTTAGTTATTTAGTTATTTAGTTATTTAGTTATTTAGTTATTTAGTTATTTAGTTATTTAGTTATTTAGTTATTTAGTTATTTAGTTATTTAGTTATTTAGTTATTTAGTTATTTAGTTATTTAGTTATTTAGTTATTTAGTTATTTAGTTATTTAGTTATTTAGTTATTTAGTTATTTAGTTATTTAGTTATTTAGTTATTTAGTTATTTAGTTATTTAGTTATTTAGTTATTTAGTTATTTAGTTATTTAGTTATTTAGTTATTTAGTTATTTAGTTATTTAGTTATTTAGTTATTTAGTTATTTAGTTATTTAGTTATTTAGTTATTTAGTTATTTAGTTATTTAGTTATTTAGTTATTTAGTTATTTAGTTATTTAGTTATTTAGTTATTTAGTTATTTAGTTATTTAGTTATTTAGTTATTTAGTTATTTAGTTATTTAGTTATTTAGTTATTTAGTTATTTAGTTATTTAGTTATTTAGTTATTTAGTTATTTAGTTATTTAGTTATTTAGTTATTTAGTTATTTAGTTATTTAGTTATTTAGTTATTTAGTTATTTAGTTATTTAGTTATTTAGTTATTTAGTTATTTAGTTATTTAGTTATTTAGTTATTTAGTTATTTAGTTATTTAGTTATTTAGTTATTTAGTTATTTAGTTATTTAGTTATTTAGTTATTTAGTTATTTAGTTATTTAGTTATTTAGTTATTTAGTTATTTAGTTATTTAGTTATTTAGTTATTTAGTTATTTAGTTATTTAGTTATTTAGTTATTTAGTTATTTAGTTATTTAGTTATTTAGTTATTTAGTTATTTAGTTATTTAGTTATTTAGTTATTTAGTTATTTAGTTATTTAGTTATTTAGTTATTTAGTTATTTAGTTATTTAGTTATTTAGTTATTTAGTTATTTAGTTATTTAGTTATTTAGTTATTTAGTTATTTAGTTATTTAGTTATTTAGTTATTTAGTTATTTAGTTATTTAGTTATTTAGTTATTTAGTTATTTAGTTATTTAGTTATTTAGTTATTTAGTTATTTAGTTATTTAGTTATTTAGTTATTTAGTTATTTAGTTATTTAGTTATTTAGTTATTTAGTTATTTAGTTATTTAGTTATTTAGTTATTTAGTTATTTAGTTATTTAGTTATTTAGTTATTTAGTTATTTAGTTATTTAGTTATTTAGTTATTTAGTTATTTAGTTATTTAGTTATTTAGTTATTTAGTTATTTAGTTATTTAGTTATTTAGTTATTTAGTTATTTAGTTATTTAGTTATTTAGTTATTTAGTTATTTAGTTATTTAGTTATTTAGTTATTTAGTTATTTAGTTATTTAGTTATTTAGTTATTTAGTTATTTAGTTATTTAGTTATTTAGTTATTTAGTTATTTAGTTATTTAGTTATTTAGTTATTTAGTTATTTAGTTATTTAGTTATTTAGTTATTTAGTTATTTAGTTATTTAGTTATTTAGTTATTTAGTTATTTAGTTATTTAGTTATTTAGTTATTTAGTTATTTAGTTATTTAGTTATTTAGTTATTTAGTTATTTAGTTATTTAGTTATTTAGTTATTTAGTTATTTAGTTATTTAGTTATTTAGTTATTTAGTTATTTAGTTATTTAGTTATTTAGTTATTTAGTTATTTAGTTATTTAGTTATTTAGTTATTTAGTTATTTAGTTATTTAGTTATTTAGTTATTTAGTTATTTAGTTATTTAGTTATTTAGTTATTTAGTTATTTAGTTATTTAGTTATTTAGTTATTTAGTTATTTAGTTATTTAGTTATTTAGTTATTTAGTTATTTAGTTATTTAGTTATTTAGTTATTTAGTTATTTAGTTATTTAGTTATTTAGTTATTTAGTTATTTAGTTATTTAGTTATTTAGTTATTTAGTTATTTAGTTATTTAGTTATTTAGTTATTTAGTTATTTAGTTATTTAGTTATTTAGTTATTTAGTTATTTAGTTATTTAGTTATTTAGTTATTTAGTTATTTAGTTATTTAGTTATTTAGTTATTTAGTTATTTAGTTATTTAGTTATTTAGTTATTTAGTTATTTAGTTATTTAGTTATTTAGTTATTTAGTTATTTAGTTATTTAGTTATTTAGTTATTTAGTTATTTAGTTATTTAGTTATTTAGTTATTTAGTTATTTAGTTATTTAGTTATTTAGTTATTTAGTTATTTAGTTATTTAGTTATTTAGTTATTTAGTTATTTAGTTATTTAGTTATTTAGTTATTTAGTTATTTAGTTATTTAGTTATTTAGTTATTTAGTTATTTAGTTATTTAGTTATTTAGTTATTTAGTTATTTAGTTATTTAGTTATTTAGTTATTTAGTTATTTAGTTATTTAGTTATTTAGTTATTTAGTTATTTAGTTATTTAGTTATTTAGTTATTTAGTTATTTAGTTATTTAGTTATTTAGTTATTTAGTTATTTAGTTATTTAGTTATTTAGTTATTTAGTTATTTAGTTATTTAGTTATTTAGTTATTTAGTTATTTAGTTATTTAGTTATTTAGTTATTTAGTTATTTAGTTATTTAGTTATTTAGTTATTTAGTTATTTAGTTATTTAGTTATTTAGTTATTTAGTTATTTAGTTATTTAGTTATTTAGTTATTTAGTTATTTAGTTATTTAGTTATTTAGTTATTTAGTTATTTAGTTATTTAGTTATTTAGTTATTTAGTTATTTAGTTATTTAGTTATTTAGTTATTTAGTTATTTAGTTATTTAGTTATTTAGTTATTTAGTTATTTAGTTATTTAGTTATTTAGTTATTTAGTTATTTAGTTATTTAGTTATTTAGTTATTTAGTTATTTAGTTATTTAGTTATTTAGTTATTTAGTTATTTAGTTATTTAGTTATTTAGTTATTTAGTTATTTAGTTATTTAGTTATTTAGTTATTTAGTTATTTAGTTATTTAGTTATTTAGTTATTTAGTTATTTAGTTATTTAGTTATTTAGTTATTTAGTTATTTAGTTATTTAGTTATTTAGTTATTTAGTTATTTAGTTATTTAGTTATTTAGTTATTTAGTTATTTAGTTATTTAGTTATTTAGTTATTTAGTTATTTAGTTATTTAGTTATTTAGTTATTTAGTTATTTAGTTATTTAGTTATTTAGTTATTTAGTTATTTAGTTATTTAGTTATTTAGTTATTTAGTTATTTAGTTATTTAGTTATTTAGTTATTTAGTTATTTAGTTATTTAGTTATTTAGTTATTTAGTTATTTAGTTATTTAGTTATTTAGTTATTTAGTTATTTAGTTATTTAGTTATTTAGTTATTTAGTTATTTAGTTATTTAGTTATTTAGTTATTTAGTTATTTAGTTATTTAGTTATTTAGTTATTTAGTTATTTAGTTATTTAGTTATTTAGTTATTTAGTTATTTAGTTATTTAGTTATTTAGTTATTTAGTTATTTAGTTATTTAGTTATTTAGTTATTTAGTTATTTAGTTATTTAGTTATTTAGTTATTTAGTTATTTAGTTATTTAGTTATTTAGTTATTTAGTTATTTAGTTATTTAGTTATTTAGTTATTTAGTTATTTAGTTATTTAGTTATTTAGTTATTTAGTTATTTAGTTATTTAGTTATTTAGTTATTTAGTTATTTAGTTATTTAGTTATTTAGTTATTTAGTTATTTAGTTATTTAGTTATTTAGTTATTTAGTTATTTAGTTATTTAGTTATTTAGTTATTTAGTTATTTAGTTATTTAGTTATTTAGTTATTTAGTTATTTAGTTATTTAGTTATTTAGTTATTTAGTTATTTAGTTATTTAGTTATTTAGTTATTTAGTTATTTAGTTATTTAGTTATTTAGTTATTTAGTTATTTAGTTATTTAGTTATTTAGTTATTTAGTTATTTAGTTATTTAGTTATTTAGTTATTTAGTTATTTAGTTATTTAGTTATTTAGTTATTTAGTTATTTAGTTATTTAGTTATTTAGTTATTTAGTTATTTAGTTATTTAGTTATTTAGTTATTTAGTTATTTAGTTATTTAGTTATTTAGTTATTTAGTTATTTAGTTATTTAGTTATTTAGTTATTTAGTTATTTAGTTATTTAGTTATTTAGTTATTTAGTTATTTAGTTATTTAGTTATTTAGTTATTTAGTTATTTAGTTATTTAGTTATTTAGTTATTTAGTTATTTAGTTATTTAGTTATTTAGTTATTTAGTTATTTAGTTATTTAGTTATTTAGTTATTTAGTTATTTAGTTATTTAGTTATTTAGTTATTTAGTTATTTAGTTATTTAGTTATTTAGTTATTTAGTTATTTAGTTATTTAGTTATTTAGTTATTTAGTTATTTAGTTATTTAGTTATTTAGTTATTTAGTTATTTAGTTATTTAGTTATTTAGTTATTTAGTTATTTAGTTATTTAGTTATTTAGTTATTTAGTTATTTAGTTATTTAGTTATTTAGTTATTTAGTTATTTAGTTATTTAGTTATTTAGTTATTTAGTTATTTAGTTATTTAGTTATTTAGTTATTTAGTTATTTAGTTATTTAGTTATTTAGTTATTTAGTTATTTAGTTATTTAGTTATTTAGTTATTTAGTTATTTAGTTATTTAGTTATTTAGTTATTTAGTTATTTAGTTATTTAGTTATTTAGTTATTTAGTTATTTAGTTATTTAGTTATTTAGTTATTTAGTTATTTAGTTATTTAGTTATTTAGTTATTTAGTTATTTAGTTATTTAGTTATTTAGTTATTTAGTTATTTAGTTATTTAGTTATTTAGTTATTTAGTTATTTAGTTATTTAGTTATTTAGTTATTTAGTTATTTAGTTATTTAGTTATTTAGTTATTTAGTTATTTAGTTATTTAGTTATTTAGTTATTTAGTTATTTAGTTATTTAGTTATTTAGTTATTTAGTTATTTAGTTATTTAGTTATTTAGTTATTTAGTTATTTAGTTATTTAGTTATTTAGTTATTTAGTTATTTAGTTATTTAGTTATTTAGTTATTTAGTTATTTAGTTATTTAGTTATTTAGTTATTTAGTTATTTAGTTATTTAGTTATTTAGTTATTTAGTTATTTAGTTATTTAGTTATTTAGTTATTTAGTTATTTAGTTATTTAGTTATTTAGTTATTTAGTTATTTAGTTATTTAGTTATTTAGTTATTTAGTTATTTAGTTATTTAGTTATTTAGTTATTTAGTTATTTAGTTATTTAGTTATTTAGTTATTTAGTTATTTAGTTATTTAGTTATTTAGTTATTTAGTTATTTAGTTATTTAGTTATTTAGTTATTTAGTTATTTAGTTATTTAGTTATTTAGTTATTTAGTTATTTAGTTATTTAGTTATTTAGTTATTTAGTTATTTAGTTATTTAGTTATTTAGTTATTTAGTTATTTAGTTATTTAGTTATTTAGTTATTTAGTTATTTAGTTATTTAGTTATTTAGTTATTTAGTTATTTAGTTATTTAGTTATTTAGTTATTTAGTTATTTAGTTATTTAGTTATTTAGTTATTTAGTTATTTAGTTATTTAGTTATTTAGTTATTTAGTTATTTAGTTATTTAGTTATTTAGTTATTTAGTTATTTAGTTATTTAGTTATTTAGTTATTTAGTTATTTAGTTATTTAGTTATTTAGTTATTTAGTTATTTAGTTATTTAGTTATTTAGTTATTTAGTTATTTAGTTATTTAGTTATTTAGTTATTTAGTTATTTAGTTATTTAGTTATTTAGTTATTTAGTTATTTAGTTATTTAGTTATTTAGTTATTTAGTTATTTAGTTATTTAGTTATTTAGTTATTTAGTTATTTAGTTATTTAGTTATTTAGTTATTTAGTTATTTAGTTATTTAGTTATTTAGTTATTTAGTTATTTAGTTATTTAGTTATTTAGTTATTTAGTTATTTAGTTATTTAGTTATTTAGTTATTTAGTTATTTAGTTATTTAGTTATTTAGTTATTTAGTTATTTAGTTATTTAGTTATTTAGTTATTTAGTTATTTAGTTATTTAGTTATTTAGTTATTTAGTTATTTAGTTATTTAGTTATTTAGTTATTTAGTTATTTAGTTATTTAGTTATTTAGTTATTTAGTTATTTAGTTATTTAGTTATTTAGTTATTTAGTTATTTAGTTATTTAGTTATTTAGTTATTTAGTTATTTAGTTATTTAGTTATTTAGTTATTTAGTTATTTAGTTATTTAGTTATTTAGTTATTTAGTTATTTAGTTATTTAGTTATTTAGTTATTTAGTTATTTAGTTATTTAGTTATTTAGTTATTTAGTTATTTAGTTATTTAGTTATTTAGTTATTTAGTTATTTAGTTATTTAGTTATTTAGTTATTTAGTTATTTAGTTATTTAGTTATTTAGTTATTTAGTTATTTAGTTATTTAGTTATTTAGTTATTTAGTTATTTAGTTATTTAGTTATTTAGTTATTTAGTTATTTAGTTATTTAGTTATTTAGTTATTTAGTTATTTAGTTATTTAGTTATTTAGTTATTTAGTTATTTAGTTATTTAGTTATTTAGTTATTTAGTTATTTAGTTATTTAGTTATTTAGTTATTTAGTTATTTAGTTATTTAGTTATTTAGTTATTTAGTTATTTAGTTATTTAGTTATTTAGTTATTTAGTTATTTAGTTATTTAGTTATTTAGTTATTTAGTTATTTAGTTATTTAGTTATTTAGTTATTTAGTTATTTAGTTATTTAGTTATTTAGTTATTTAGTTATTTAGTTATTTAGTTATTTAGTTATTTAGTTATTTAGTTATTTAGTTATTTAGTTATTTAGTTATTTAGTTATTTAGTTATTTAGTTATTTAGTTATTTAGTTATTTAGTTATTTGAGTTATTTTGTTATTTAGTTATTTAGTTATTTAGTTATTTAGTTATTTAGTTATTTAGTTATTTAGTTATTTAGTTATTTAGTTATTTAGTTATTTAGTTATTTAGTTATTTAGTTTTAGTTATTTAGTTATTTAGTTATTTAGTTATTTAGTTATTTAGTTATTTAGTTATTTAGTTATTTAGTTATTTAGTTATTTAGTTATTTAGTTATTTAGTTATTTAGTTATTTAGTTATTTAGTTATTTAGTTATTTAGTTATTTAATTATTTAGTTATTTAGTTATTTAGTTATTTAGTTATTTAGTTATTTAGTTATTTAGTTATTTAGTTATTTAGTTATTTAGTTATTTAGTTATTTAGTTATTTAGTTATTTAGTTATTTAGTTATTTAGTTATTTAGTTATTTAGTTATTTAGTTATTTAGTTATTTAGTTATTTAGTTATTTAGTTATTTAGTTATTTAGTTATTTAGTTATTTAGTTATTTAGTTATTTAGTTATTTAGTTATTTAGTTATTTAGTTATTTAGTTATTTAGTTATTTAGTTATTTAGTTATTTAGTTATTTAGTTATTTAGTTATTTAGTTATTTAGTTATTTAGTTATTTAGTTATTTAGTTATTTAGTTATTTAGTTATTTAGTTATTTAGTTATTTAGTTATTTAGTTATTTAGTTATTTAGTTATTTAGTTATTTAGTTATTTAGTTATTTAGTTATTTAGTTATTTAGTTATTTAGTTATTTAGTTATTTAGTTATTTAGTTATTTAGTTATTTAGTTATTTAGTTATTTAGTTATTTAGTTATTTAGTTATTTAGTTATTTAGTTATTTAGTTATTTAGTTATTTAGTTATTTAGTTATTTAGTTATTTAGTTATTTAGTTATTTAGTTATTTAGTTATTTAGTTATTTAGTTATTTAGTTATTTAGTTATTTAGTTATTTAGTTATTTAGTTATTTAGTTATTTAGTTATTTAGTTATTTAGTTATTTAGTTATTTAGTTATTTAGTTATTTAGTTATTTAGTTATTTAGTTATTTAGTTATTTAGTTATTTAGTTATTTAGTTATTTAGTTATTTAGTTATTTAGTTATTTAGTTATTTAGTTATTTAGTTATTTAGTTATTTAGTTATTTAGTTATTTAGTTATTTAGTTATTTAGTTATTTAGTTATTTAGTTATTTAGTTATTTAGTTATTTAGTTATTTAGTTATTTAGTTATTTAGTTATTTAGTTATTTAGTTATTTAGTTATTTAGTTATTTAGTTATTTAGTTATTTAGTTATTTAGTTATTTAGTTATTTAGTTATTTAGTTATTTAGTTATTTAGTTATTTAGTTATTTAGTTATTTAGTTATTTAGTTATTTAGTTATTTAGTTATTTAGTTATTTAGTTATTTAGTTATTTAGTTATTTAGTTATTTAGTTATTTAGTTATTTAGTTATTTAGTTATTTAGTTATTTAGTTATTTAGTTATTTAGTTATTTAGTTATTTAGTTATTTAGTTATTTAGTTATTTAGTTATTTAGTTATTTAGTTATTTAGTTATTTAGTTATTTAGTTATTTAGTTATTTAGTTATTTAGTTATTTAGTTATTTAGTTATTTAGTTATTTAGTTATTTAGTTATTTAGTTATTTAGTTATTTAGTTATTTAGTTATTTAGTTATTTAGTTATTTAGTTATTTAGTTATTTAGTTATTTAGTTATTTAGTTATTTAGTTATTTAGTTATTTAGTTATTTAGTTATTTAGTTATTTAGTTATTTAGTTATTTAGTTATTTAGTTATTTAGTTATTTAGTTATTTAGTTATTTAGTTATTTAGTTATTTAGTTATTTAGTTATTTAGTTATTTAGTTATTTAGTTATTTAGTTATTTAGTTATTTAGTTATTTAGTTATTTAGTTATTTAGTTATTTAGTTATTTAGTTATTTAGTTATTTAGTTATTTAGTTATTTAGTTATTTAGTTATTTAGTTATTTAGTTATTTAGTTATTTAGTTATTTAGTTATTTAGTTATTTAGTTATTTAGTTATTTAGTTATTTAGTTATTTAGTTATTTAGTTATTTAGTTATTTAGTTATTTAGTTATTTAGTTATTTAGTTATTTAGTTATTTAGTTATTTAGTTATTTAGTTATTTAGTTATTTAGTTATTTAGTTATTTAGTTATTTAGTTATTTAGTTATTTAGTTATTTAGTTATTTAGTTATTTAGTTATTTAGTTATTTAGTTATTTAGTTATTTAGTTATTTAGTTATTTAGTTATTTAGTTATTTAGTTATTTAGTTATTTAGTTATTTAGTTATTTAGTTATTTAGTTATTTAGTTATTTAGTTATTTAGTTATTTAGTTATTTAGTTATTTAGTTATTTAGTTATTTAGTTATTTAGTTATTTAGTTATTTAGTTATTTAGTTATTTAGTTATTTAGTTATTTAGTTATTTAGTTATTTAGTTATTTAGTTATTTAGTTATTTAGTTATTTAGTTATTTAGTTATTTAGTTATTTAGTTATTTAGTTATTTAGTTATTTAGTTATTTAGTTATTTAGTTATTTAGTTATTTAGTTATTTAGTTATTTAGTTATTTAGTTATTTAGTTATTTAGTTATTTAGTTATTTAGTTATTTAGTTATTTAGTTATTTAGTTATTTAGTTATTTAGTTATTTAGTTATTTAGTTATTTAGTTATTTAGTTATTTAGTTATTTAGTTATTTAGTTATTTAGTTATTTAGTTATTTAGTTATTTAGTTATTTAGTTATTTAGTTATTTAGTTATTTAGTTATTTAGTTATTTAGTTATTTAGTTATTTAGTTATTTAGTTATTTAGTTATTTAGTTATTTAGTTATTTAGTTATTTAGTTATTTAGTTATTTAGTTATTTAGTTATTTAGTTATTTAGTTATTTAGTTATTTAGTTATTTAGTTATTTAGTTATTTAGTTATTTAGTTATTTAGTTATTTAGTTATTTAGTTATTTAGTTATTTAGTTATTTAGTTATTTAGTTATTTAGTTATTTAGTTATTTAGTTATTTAGTTATTTAGTTATTTAGTTATTTAGTTATTTAGTTATTTAGTTATTTAGTTATTTAGTTATTTAGTTATTTAGTTATTTAGTTATTTAGTTATTTAGTTATTTAGTTATTTAGTTATTTAGTTATTTAGTTATTTAGTTATTTAGTTATTTAGTTATTTAGTTATTTAGTTATTTAGTTATTTAGTTATTTAGTTATTTAGTTATTTAGTTATTTAGTTATTTAGTTATTTAGTTATTTAGTTATTTAGTTATTTAGTTATTTAGTTATTTAGTTATTTAGTTATTTAGTTATTTAGTTATTTAGTTATTTAGTTATTTAGTTATTTAGTTATTTAGTTATTTAGTTATTTAGTTATTTAGTTATTTAGTTATTTAGTTATTTAGTTATTTAGTTATTTAGTTATTTAGTTATTTAGTTATTTAGTTATTTAGTTATTTAGTTATTTAGTTATTTAGTTATTTAGTTATTTAGTTATTTAGTTATTTAGTTATTTAGTTATTTAGTTATTTAGTTATTTAGTTATTTAGTTATTTAGTTATTTAGTTATTTAGTTATTTAGTTATTTAGTTATTTAGTTATTTAGTTATTTAGTTATTTAGTTATTTAGTTATTTAGTTATTTAGTTATTTAGTTATTTAGTTATTTAGTTATTTAGTTATTTAGTTATTTAGTTATTTAGTTATTTAGTTATTTAGTTATTTTTAGTTATTTAGTTATTTAGTTATTTAGTTATTTAGTTATTTAGTTATTTAGTTATTTAGTTATTTAGTTATTTAGTTATTTAGTTATTTAGTTATTTAGTTATTTAGTTATTTAGTTATTTAGTTATTTAGTTATTTAGTTATTTAGTTATTTAGTTATTTAGTTATTTAGTTATTTAGTTATTTAGTTATTTAGTTATTTAGTTATTTAGTTATTTAGTTATTTAGTTATTTAGTTATTTAGTTATTTAGTTATTTAGTTATTTAGTTATTTAGTTATTTAGTTATTTAGTTATTTAGTTATTTAGTTATTTAGTTATTTAGTTATTTAGTTATTTAGTTATTTAGTTATTTAGTTATTTAGTTATTTAGTTATTTAGTTATTTAGTTATTTAGTTATTTAGTTATTTAGTTATTTAGTTATTTAGTTATTTAGTTATTTAGTTATTTAGTTATTTAGTTATTTAGTTATTTAGTTATTTAGTTATTTAGTTATTTAGTTATTTAGTTATTTAGTTATTTAGTTATTTAGTTATTTAGTTATTTAGTTATTTAGTTATTTAGTTATTTAGTTATTTAGTTATTTAGTTATTTAGTTATTTAGTTATTTAGTTATTTAGTTATTTAGTTATTTAGTTATTTAGTTATTTAGTTATTTAGTTATTTAGTTATTTAGTTATTTAGTTATTTAGTTATTTAGTTATTTAGTTATTTAGTTATTTAGTTATTTAGTTATTTAGTTATTTAGTTATTTAGTTATTTAGTTATTTAGTTATTTAGTTATTTAGTTATTTAGTTATTTAGTTATTTAGTTATTTAGTTATTTAGTTATTTAGTTATTTAGTTATTTAGTTATTTAGTTATTTAGTTATTTAGTTATTTAGTTATTTAGTTATTTAGTTATTTAGTTATTTAGTTATTTAGTTATTTAGTTATTTAGTTATTTAGTTATTTAGTTATTTAGTTATTTAGTTATTTAGTTATTTAGTTATTTAGTTATTTAGTTATTTAGTTATTTAGTTATTTAGTTATTTAGTTATTTAGTTATTTAGTTATTTAGTTATTTAGTTATTTAGTTATTTAGTTATTTAGTTATTTAGTTATTTAGTTATTTAGTTATTTAGTTATTTAGTTATTTAGTTATTTAGTTATTTAGTTATTTAGTTATTTAGTTATTTAGTTATTTAGTTATTTAGTTATTTAGTTATTTAGTTATTTAGTTATTTAGTTATTTAGTTATTTAGTTATTTAGTTATTTAGTTATTTAGTTATTTAGTTATTTAGTTATTTAGTTATTTAGTTATTTAGTTATTTAGTTATTTAGTTATTTAGTTATTTAGTTATTTAGTTATTTAGTTATTTAGTTATTTAGTTATTTAGTTATTTAGTTATTTAGTTATTTAGTTATTTAGTTATTTAGTTATTTAGTTATTTAGTTATTTAGTTATTTAGTTATTTAGTTATTTAGTTATTTAGTTATTTAGTTATTTAGTTATTTAGTTATTTAGTTATTTAGTTATTTAGTTATTTAGTTATTTAGTTATTTAGTTATTTAGTTATTTAGTTATTTAGTTATTTAGTTATTTAGTTATTTAGTTATTTAGTTATTTAGTTATTTAGTTATTTAGTTATTTAGTTATTTAGTTATTTAGTTATTTAGTTATTTAGTTATTTAGTTATTTAGTTATTTAGTTATTTAGTTATTTAGTTATTTAGTTATTTAGTTATTTAGTTATTTAGTTATTTAGTTATTTAGTTATTTAGTTATTTAGTTATTTAGTTATTTAGTTATTTAGTTATTTAGTTATTTAGTTATTTAGTTATTTAGTTATTTAGTTATTTAGTTATTTAGTTATTTAGTTATTTAGTTATTTAGTTATTTAGTTATTTAGTTATTTAGTTATTTAGTTATTTAGTTATTTAGTTATTTAGTTATTTAGTTATTTAGTTATTTAGTTATTTAGTTATTTAGTTATTTAGTTATTTAGTTATTTAGTTATTTAGTTATTTAGTTATTTAGTTATTTAGTTATTTAGTTATTTAGTTATTTAGTTATTTAGTTATTTAGTTATTTAGTTATTTAGTTATTTAGTTATTTAGTTATTTAGTTATTTAGTTATTTAGTTATTTAGTTATTTAGTTATTTAGTTATTTAGTTATTTAGTTATTTAGTTATTTAGTTATTTAGTTATTTAGTTATTTAGTTATTTAGTTATTTAGTTATTTAGTTATTTAGTTATTTAGTTATTTAGTTATTTAGTTATTTAGTTATTTAGTTATTTAGTTATTTAGTTATTTAGTTATTTAGTTATTTAGTTATTTAGTTATTTAGTTATTTAGTTATTTAGTTATTTAGTTATTTAGTTATTTAGTTATTTAGTTATTTAGTTATTTAGTTATTTAGTTATTTAGTTATTTAGTTATTTAGTTATTTAGTTATTTAGTTATTTAGTTATTTAGTTATTTAGTTATTTAGTTATTTAGTTATTTAGTTATTTAGTTATTTAGTTATTTAGTTATTTAGTTATTTAGTTATTTAGTTATTTAGTTATTTAGTTATTTAGTTATTTAGTTATTTAGTTATTTAGTTATTTAGTTATTTAGTTATTTAGTTATTTAGTTATTTAGTTATTTAGTTATTTAGTTATTTAGTTATTTAGTTATTTAGTTATTTAGTTATTTAGTTATTTAGTTATTTAGTTATTTAGTTATTTAGTTATTTAGTTATTTAGTTATTTAGTTATTTAGTTATTTAGTTATTTAGTTATTTAGTTATTTAGTTATTTAGTTATTTAGTTATTTAGTTATTTAGTTAGTTATTTAGTTATTTAGTTATTTAGTTATTTAGTTATTTAGTTATTTAGTTATTTAGTTATTTAGTTATTTAGTTTTATTAGTTATTTAGTTATTTAGTTATTTAGTTATTTAGTTATTTAGTTATTAGTTATTTAGTTATTTAGTTATTTAGTTATTTAGTTATTTAGTTATTTAGTTATTTAGTTATTTAGTTATTTAGTTATTTAGTTATTTAGTTATTTAGTTATTTAGTTATTTAGTTATTTTAGTTATTTTAGTTATTTAGTTATTTAGTTATTTAGTTATTTAGTTATTTAGTTATTTAGTTATTTAGTTATTTAGTTATTTAGTTATTTAGTTATTTAGTTATTTAGTTATTTAGTTATTTAGTTATTTAGTTATTTAGTTATTTAGTTATTTAGTTATTTAGTTATTTAGTTATTAGTTATTTAGTTATTTAGTTATTTAGTTATTTAGTTATTTAGTTATTTAGTTATTTAGTTATTTAGTTATTTAGTTATTTAGTTATTTAGTTATTTAGTTATTTAGTTATTAGTTATTTAGTTATTTAGTTATTTAGTTATTTAGTTATTTAGTTATTTAGTTATTTAGTTATTTAGTTATTTAGTTATTTAGTTATTTAGTTATTTAGTTATTAGTTATTTAGTTATTTAGTTATTTAGTTATTTAGTTATTAGTTATTAGTTATTTAGTTATTTAGTTATTTAGTTATTTAGTTATTTAGTTATTTAGTTATTTAGTTATTTAGTTATTTAGTTATTTAGTTATTTAGTTATTTAGTTATTTAGTTATTTAGTTATTTAGTTATTTAGTTATTTAGTTATTTAGTTATTTAGTTATTTAGTTATTTAGTTATTTAGTTATTTAGTTATTTAGTTATTTAGTTATTTTGTTATTTAGTTATTTAGTTATTTAGTTATTTAGTTATTTAGTTATTTAGTTATTTAGTTATTTAGTTATTTAGTTATTTAGTTATTTAGTTATTTAGTTATTTAGTTTATTTAGTTATTTAGTTATTTAGTTAGTTTAGTTATTTAGTTATTTAGTTAGTTTATTTAGTTATTTAGTTATTTAGTTATTTAGTTATTTAGTTATTTAGTTATTTAGTTATTTAGTTATTTAGTTATTTAGTTATTTAGTTATTTAGTTATTTAGTTATTTAGTTATTTAGTTATTTAGTTATTTAGTTATTTAGTTATTTAGTTATTTAGTTATTTAGTTATTTAGTTATTTAGTTATTTAGTTATTTAGTTATTTAGTTATTTGGTATTTAGTTATTTAGTTATTTAGTTATTTAGTTATTTAGTTATTTAGTTATTTAGTTATTTAGTTATTTAGTTATTTAGTTATTTTAGTTATTTAGTTATTAGTTATTTAGTTATTTAGTTATTATTTTAGTTATTTAGTTATTTAGTTAGTTTAGTTATTTAGTTATTTAGTTATTTAGTTATTTAGTTATTTAGTTATTTAGTTATTTAGTTATTTAGTTATTTAGTTATTTAGTTATTTAGTTTTTAGTTATTTAGTTATTTAGTTATTTAGTTATTTAGTTATTTAGTTATTTAGTTATTTAGTTATTTAGTTATTTAGTTATTTAGTTATTTAGTTATTTAGTTATTTAGTTATTTAGTTATTTAGTTATTTAGTTATTTAGTTATTAGTTTTTTAGTTATTTAGTTATTTAGTTATTTAGTTATTTAGTTATTTAGTTTTTTAGTTATTTAGTTATTTAGTTATTTAGTTATTTAGTTATTTAGTTATTTAGTTATTTAGTTATTTAGTTATTTAGTTATTTAGTTATTTAGTTATTTAGTTATTTAGTTTTTGTTATTTAGTTATTTAGTTATTTAGTTATTTAGTTATTTAGTTATTTGTTTGTTTAGTTATTTAGTTATTTAGTTATTTAGTTATTTAGTTATTTAGTTATTTAGTTATTTTGTTATTTAGTTATTTAGTTATTTAGTTATTTAGTTTTTTAGTTATTTAGTTATTTAGTTATTTAGTTATTTAGTTATTTAGTTATTTTGTTATTTAGTTATTTAGTTATTTGTTATTTAGTTATTTAGTTATTTAGTTATTTAGTTATTTAGTTATTTAGTTATTTAGTTATTTAGTTATTTAGTTATTTAGTTATTTAGTTATTTAGTTATTTAGTTTATTAGTTATTTAGTTATTTAGTTATTTAGTTATTTAGTTATTTAGTTATTTAGTTATTTAGTTATTTAGTTTTTTAGTTATTTAGTTATTTAGTTTTTTAGTTATTTAGTTATTTAGTTATTTAGTTATTTAGTTATTTATTTTTTTAGTTATTTAGTTATTTAGTTATTTAGTTATTTAGTTATTTAGTTATTTAGTTATTTAGTTATTTAGTTATTTAGTTATTTAGTTATTTAGTTATTTAGTTATTTAGTTATTTAGTTTATTTAGTTATTTAGTTATTTATTTTTTAGTTATTTAGTTATTTAGTTATTTAGTTATTTATTTATTTAGTTATTTAGTTATTAGTTATTTAGTTATTTAGTTATTTAGTTATTTAGTTATTTAGTTATTTAGTTATTTAGTTATTTAGTTATTTAGTTATTTAGTTATTTAGTTATTTAGTTATTTTTTATTTAGTTATTTAGTTTTTTAGTTATTTAGTTATTTATTTTTTTAGTTATTTAGTTATTTAGTTATTTAGTTATTTAGTTATTTAGTTATTTAGTTATTTAGTTATTTAGTTATTTAGTTATTTAGTTATTTAGTTATTTAGGTTATTTAGTTATTTAGTTATTTAGTTTTAGTTTTAGTTATTTAGTTATTTAGTTATTTAGTTATTTAGTTATTTAGTTATTTAGTTATTTAGTTATTTAGTTATTTAGTTATTAGTTATTTAGTTATTTAGTTATTTAGTTATTTAGTTTGATTTTAGTTATTTAGTTATTTAGTTATTTAGTTATTTAGTTATTTAGTTATTTAGTTATTTAGTTATTTAGTTATTTAGTTATTTAGTTATTTAGTTATTTAGTTATTTAGTTATTTAGTTATTTAGTTATTTAGTTATTTAGTTATTTAGTTATTTAGTTATTTAGTTATTTTAGTTATTTAGTTATTTAGTTATTTAGTTATTTAGTTATTTAGTTATTTAGTTATTTAGTTATTTAGTTATTAGTTATTTAGTTATTTAGTTATTTAGTTATTTAGTTTATTTAGTTATTTAGTTATTTAGTTATTTAGTTATTTAGTTATTTAGTTATTTAGTTATTTATTTATTTATTATTTAGTTATTTAGTTATTTAGTTATTTAGTTATTTAGTTATTTAGTTATTTAGTTATTTAGTTATTTAGTTATTTAGTTATTTAGTTATTTAGTTATTTAGTTATTTAGTTATTTAGTTATTTAGTTATTTAGTTATTTAGTTATTTAGTTATTTAGTTTTAGTTATTTAGTTATTTAGTTATTTAGTTATTTAGTTATTTAGTTATTTAGTTATTTAGTTATTTAGTTATTTAGTTATTTAGTTATTTAGTTATTTAGTTATTTAGTTATTTAGTTATTTAGTTATTTAGTTATTTAGTTATTTAGTTATTTAGTTATTTAGTTATTTAGTTATTTAGTTATTTAGTTTATTTAGTTATTTAGTTATTTAGTTATTTAGTTATTTAGTTATTTAGTTATTAGTTATTTAGTTATTTAGTTATTTAGTTATTTAGTTATTTAGTTATTTAGTTATTTAGTTATTTAGTTATTTAGTTATTTAGTTATTTAGTTATTTAGTTATTTAGTTATTTAGTTATTTAGTTATTTAGTTATTTAGTTATTTAGTTATTTATTTATTTAGTTTTTTAGTTATTTAGTTATTTAGTTATTTAGTTATTTAGTTATTTAGTTATTTAGTTATTTAGTTATTTAGTTATTTAGTTATTTAGTTATTTAGTTATTTAGTTATTTAGTTATTTAGTTATTTAGTTATTTAGTTATTTAGTTATTTAGTTATTTAGTTATTTAGTTATTTAGTTATTTAGTTATTTAGTTATTTAGTTATTTAGTTATTTAGTTATTTAGTTATTTAGTTTATTTAGTTATTTAGTTATTTAGTTATTTAGTTATTTAGTTATTTAGTTATTTAGTTATTTAGTTATTTAGTTATTTAGTTATTTAGTTATTTAGTTATTTATTATTTAGTTATTTAGTTATTTAGTTATTTAGTTATTTAGTTATTTAGTTATTTAGTTTTTTTAGTTATTTAGTTATTTAGTTATTTAGTTATTTAGTTATTTAGTATTTAGTTATTAGTTATTTAGTTATTTAGTTATTTAGTTATTTAGTTATTTAGTTAGTTATTTAGTTATTTAGTTATTTAGTTATTTAGTTATTTAGTTATTTAGTTATTTAGTTATTTAGTTATTTAGTTATTTAGTTATTTAGTTATTTAGTTATTTAGTTATTTAGTTATTTAGTTATTTAGTTATTTAGTTATTTAGTTATTTAGTTATTTAGTTATTTAGTTATTTATGTTATTTAGTTTTAGTTATTTAGTTATTTAGTTATTTAGTTATTTAGTTATTTAGTTATTTAGTTATTTAGTTATTTAGTTATTTAGTTATTTAGTTAGTTTAGTTATTTAGTTATTTAGTTATTTAGTTATTTAGTTATTTAGTTATTTAGTTATTTAGTTATTTAGTTATTTAGTTATTTAGTTATTTAGTTATTTAGTTATTTAGTTATTTAGTTATTTAGTTATTTAGTTATTTAGTTATTTAGTTTATTTAGTTATTTAGTTATTTAGTTATTTAGTTATTTAGTTATTTAGTTATTTTAGTTATTTAGTTATTTAGTTATTTAGTTATTTAGTTATTTAGTTATTTAGTTATTTAGTTATTTTAGTTATTTAGTTATTTAGTTTATTTAGTTATTTAGTTATTTAGTTATTTAGTTATTTAGTTATTTAGTTATTTAGTTATTTAGTTATTTAGGTTATTTAGTTATTTAGTTATTTAGTTATTTAGTTATTTAGTTATTTAGTTATTTAGTTATTTAGTTATTTAGTTATTTAGTATTTAGTTATTTTAGTATTAGTTATTTAGTTATTTAGTTATTTAGTTATTTAGTTATTTAGTTATTTAGTTATTTAGTTATTTATGTTATTTAGTTATTTAGTTATTTAGTTATTTAGTTATTTAGTTATTTAGTTATTTAGTTATTTAGTTATTTAGTTATTTAGTTATTTAGTTATTTAGTTATTAGTTATTTAGTTATTTAGTTATTTTGTTATTTAGTTATTTAGTTATTTAGTTATTTAGTTATTTAGTTATTTAGTTATTTAGTTATTTAGTTATTTAGTTATTTAGTTATTTAGTTATTTAGTTATTTAGTTATTTAGGTTATTTAGTTATTTAGTTATTTAGTTATTTAGTTATTTAGTTATTTTTGTTATTTAGTTATTTAGTTATTTAGTTATTTAGTTATTTAGTTATTTAGGTTATTTAGTTATTTAGTTATTTAGTTATTAGTTATTTAGTTATTTAGTTATTTAGTTATTTAGTTATTTAGTTATTTAGTTATTTAGTTATTTAGTTATTTTAGTTATTTAGTTATTTAGTTATTTAGTTATTTAGTTTTTAGTTATTTAGTTATTTAGTTATTTAGTTATTTAGTTATTTAGTTATTTAGTTATTTAGTTATTTAGTTATTTAGTTATTTAGTTATTTATTATTTAGTTATTTAGTTATTTAGTTTATTTAAGTTATTTAGTTATTTAGTTATTTAGTTATTTAGTTATTTAGTTATTTAGTTATTTAGTTATTTAGTTATTTAGTTATTTAGTTATTTAGTTATTTAGTTATTTAGTTATTTAGTTATTTAGTTATTTAGTTATTTAGTTATTTAGTTATTTAGTTATTTAGTTATTTAGTTATTTAGTTATTTAGTTATTTAGTTATTTAGTTATTTAGTTATTTAGTTATTTAGTTATTTAGTTATTTAGTTATTTAGTTATTTAGTTATTTAGTTATTTAGTTATTTAGTTATTTAGTTATTTAGTTATTTAGTTATTAGTTATTTAGTTATTTAGTTATTTAGTTATTTAGTTATTTAGTTATTTAGTTATTTAGTTATTTAGTTATTTAGTTATTTAGTTATTTAGTTATTTAGTTATTTAGTTATTTAGTTATTTAGTTATTTAGTTATTTAGTTATTTGGTTATTTAGTTATTAGTTATTTAGTTATTTAGTTATTTAGTTATTTAGTATTTATTTAGTTATTTAGTTATTTAGTTTATTTAGTTATTTAGTTATTTAGTTATTTAGTTATTTAGTTATTTAGTTATTTAGTTATTTAGTTATTTAGTTATTTAGTTATTTAGTTATTTAGTTATTTAGTTATTTAGTTATTTAGTTATTTAGTTATTTAGTTATTTAGTTATTTAGTTATTTAGTTATTTAGTTATTTAGTTATTTAGTTATTTAGTTTATTTAGTTATTTAGTTATTTAGTATTTAGTTATTTAGTTATTTGTTAGTTATTTTAGTTATTTAGTTATTTAGTTATTTAGTTATTTAGTTATTTAGTTATTTAGTTATTTAGTTATTTAGTTATTTAGTTATTTAGTTTATTTAGTTATTTAGTTATTTAGTTATTTAGTTATTTAGTTATTTAGTTAGTTAGTTATTTAGTTATTTAGTTATTTAGTTATTTAGTTATTTAGTTTATTTAGTTATTTAGTTATTTAGTTATTTAGTTATTTAGTTATTTAGTTATTTAGTTATTTAGTTATTTAGTTATTTAGTTATTAGTTTTTAGTTATTTAGTTATTTAGTTATTTAGTTATTTAGTTATTTAGTTATTTAGTTATTTAGTTATTTAGTTATTTAGTTATTTAGTTATTTAGTTATTTAGTTATTTAGTTATTTAGTTATTTAGTTATTTAGTTATGTTTTAGTTATTTAGTTATTTAGTTATTTAGTTATTTAGTTATTTAGTTATTTAGTTATTTAGTTATTTAGTTATTTAGTTATGTTAGTTAGTTTAGTTAGTTTAGTTAGTTTAGTTAATTTAGTTATTTAGTTATTTAGTTATTTAGTTATTTAGTTATTTAGTTATTTAGTTATTTAGTTATTTAGTTATTTAGTTATTTAGTTATTTAGTTATTTAGTTATTTAGTTATTTAGTTATTTAGTTATTTAGTTATTTAGTATTTAGTTATTTAGTTATTTAGTTATTTAGTTATTAGTTATTTAGTTATTTAGTTATTTAGTTATTTAGTTATTTAGTTATTTAGTATTTAGTTATTTAGTTATTTAGTTATTTAGTTATTTAGTTATTTAGTTATTTAGTTATTTAGTTATTTAGTTATTTAGTTATTTAGTTTATTTAGTTTATTTAGTTATTTAGTTATTTAGTTATTTAGTTATTTAGTTATTTAGTTATTTAGTTATTTAGTTATTTAGTTATTAGTATTTAGTTATTTAGTTATTTAGTTATTTAGTTATTTAGTTATTTAGTTATTTAGTTATTTAGTTATTTAGTTATTTAGTTATTTAGTTATTTAGTTATTTTAGTTATTTAGTTATTTAGTTATTTAGTTATTTAGTTATTTAGTTATTTATTTATTTAGTTATTTAGTTATTTAGTTATTTAGTTATTTAGTTATTTAGTTATTTAGTTATTTAGTTATTTAGTTATTTAGTTATTTAGTTATTTAGTTATTTAGTTATTTAGTTATTTAGTTATTTAGTTATTTAGTTATTTAGTTATTTAGTTATTTAGTTATTTAGTTTTTAGTTATTTAGTTTTTAGTTATTTAGTTATTTAGTTATTTAGTTATTTAGTTATTTAGTTATTTATTATTTAGTTATTTAGTTATTTAGTTATTTAGTTATTTAGTTATTTAGTTAGTTATTTAGTTATTTAGTTATTTAGTTATTTAGTTATTTAGTTATTTAGTTATTTAGTTATTTAGTTATTTAGTTATTTAGTTATTTAGTTATTTAGTTATTTAGTTATTTAGTTATTTAGTTATTTTTAGTTATTTAGTTAGTTTAGTTAGTTTAGTTAGTTTAGTTAGTTTAGTTAGTTTAGTTAGTTTATTTAGTTTATTTAGTTATTTAGTTATTTAGTTATTTAGTTATTTAGTTATTTAGTTATTTAGTTATTAGTTATTTAGTTTATTTATTTATTTATTTAGTTATTTAGTTATTTAGTTATTTAGTTATTTAGTTATTTAGTTATTTAGTTATTTAGTATTTAGTTATTTAGTTATTTAGTTATTTAGTTATTTAGTTATTTAGTTATTTAGTTATTTAGTTATTTAGTTATTTAGTTATTTAGTTATTTAGTTATTTAGTTATTTAGTTATTTAGTTATTTAGTTATTTAGTTATTTAGTTATTTAGTTATTTAGTTATTTAGTTATTTAGTTATTTAGTTATTTAGTTATTTAGTTATTTAGTTATTTAGTTATTTAGTTATTTAGTTATTTAGTTATTTAGTTATTTAGTTATTTAGTTATTTAGTTATTTAGTTATTTAGTTATTTAGTTATTTAGTTATTTAGTTATTTAGTTATTTAGTTATTTAGTTATTTAGTTATTTAGTTATTTAGTTATTTAGTTATTTAGTTATTTAGTTATTTAGTTATTTAGTTATTTAGTTATTTAGTTATTTAGTTATTTAGTTATTTAGTTATTTAGTTATTTAGTTATTTAGTTATTTAGTTATTTAGTTATTTAGTTATTTAGTTATTTAGTTATTTAGTTATTTAGTTATTTAGTTATTTAGTTATTTAGTTATTTAGTTATTTAGTTATTTAGTTATTTAGTTATTTAGTTATTTAGTTATTTAGTTATTTAGTTATTTAGTTATTTAGTTATTTAGTTATTTAGTTATTTAGTTATTTAGTTATTTAGTTATTTAGTTATTTAGTTATTTAGTTATTTAGTTATTTAGTTATTTAGTTATTTAGTTATTTAGTTATTTAGTTATTTAGTTATTTAGTTATTTAGTTATTTAGTTATTTAGTTATTTAGTTATTTAGTTATTTAGTTATTTAGTTATTTAGTTATTTAGTTATTTAGTTATTTAGTTATTTAGTTATTTAGTTATTTAGTTATTTAGTTATTTAGTTATTTAGTTATTTAGTTATTTAGTTATTTAGTTATTTAGTTATTTAGTTATTTAGTTATTTAGTTATTTAGTTATTTAGTTATTTAGTTATTTAGTTATTTAGTTATTTAGTTATTTAGTTATTTAGTTATTTAGTTATTTAGTTATTTAGTTATTTAGTTATTTAGTTATTTAGTTATTTAGTTATTTAGTTATTTAGTTATTTAGTTATTTAGTTATTTAGTTATTTAGTTATTTAGTTATTTAGTTATTTAGTTATTTAGTTATTTAGTTATTTAGTTATTTAGTTATTTAGTTATTTAGTTATTTAGTTATTTAGTTATTTAGTTATTTAGTTATTTAGTTATTTAGTTATTTAGTTATTTAGTTATTTAGTTATTTAGTTATTTAGTTATTTAGTTATTTAGTTATTTAGTTATTTAGTTATTTAGTTATTTAGTTATTTAGTTATTTAGTTATTTAGTTATTATTTAGTTATTTAGTTATTTAGTTATTTAGTTATTTAGTTATTTAGTTATTTAGTTATTTAGTTATTTAGTTATTTAGTTATTTAGTTATTTAGTTATTTAGTTATTTAGTTATTTAGTTATTTAGTTATTTAGTTATTTAGTTATTTAGTTATTTAGTTATTTAGTTATTTAGTTATTTAGTTATTTAGTTATTTTAGTTATTTAGTTATTTAGTTATTTAGTTATTTAGTTATTTAGTTATTTAGTTATTTAGTTATTTAGTTATTTAGTTATTTAGTTATTTAGTTATTTAGTTATTTAGTTATTTAGTTATTTAGTTATTTAGTTATTTAGTTATTTAGTTATTTAGTTATTTAGTTATTTAGTTATTTAGTTATTTAGTTATTTAGTTATTTAGTTATTTAGTTATTTAGTTATTTAGTTATTTAGTTATTTAGTTATTTAGTTATTTAGTTATTTAGTTATTTAGTTATTTAGTTATTTAGTTATTTAGTTATTTAGTTATTTAGTTATTTAGTTATTTAGTTATTTAGTTATTTTAGTTATTTAGTTATTTAGTTATTTAGTTATTTAGTTATTTAGTTATTTAGTTATTTAGTTATTTAGTTATTTAGTTATTTAGTTATTTAGTTATTTAGTTATTTAGTTATTTAGTTATTTAGTTATTAGTTATTTAGTTATTTAGTTATTTAGTTATTTAGTTATTTAGTTATTTAGTTATTTAGTTATTTAGTTATTTAGTTATTTAGTTATTTAGTTATTTAGTTATTTAGTTATTTAGTTATTTAGTTATTTAGTTATTTAGTTATTTAGTTATTTAGTTATTTAGTTATTTAGTTATTTAGTTATTTAGTTATTTAGTTATTTAGTTATTTAGTTATTTAGTTATTTAGTTATTTAGTTATTTAGTTATTTAGTTATTTAGTTATTTAGTTATTTAGTTATTTAGTTATTTAGTTATTTAGTTATTTAGTTATTTAGTTATTTAGTTATTTAGTTATTTAGTTATTTAGTTATTTAGTTATTTAGTTATTTAGTTATTTAGTTATTTAGTTATTTAGTTATTTAGTTATTTAGTTATTTAGTTATTTAGTTATTTAGTTATTTAGTTATTTAGTTATTTAGTTATTTAGTTATTTAGTTATTTAGTTATTAGTTATTTAGTTATTTAGTTATTTAGTTATTTAGTTATTTAGTTATTTAGTTATTTAGTTATTTAGTTATTTAGTTATTTAGTTATTTAGTTATTTAGTTATTTAGTTATTTAGTTATTTAGTTATTTAGTTATTTAGTTATTTAGTTATTTAGTTATTTAGTTATTTAGTTATTTAGTTATTTAGTTATTTAGTTATTTAGTTATTTAGTTATTTAGTTATTTAGTTATTTAGTTATTTAGTTATTTAGTTATTAGTTATTTAGTTATTTAGTTATTTAGTTATTTAGTTATTTAGTTATTTAGTTATTTAGTTATTTAGTTATTTAGTTATTTAGTTATTTAGTTATTTAGTTATTTAGTTATTTAGTTATTTAGTTATTTAGTTATTTAGTTATTTAGTTATTTAGTTATTTAGTTATTTAGTTATTTAGTTATTTAGTTATTTAGTTATTTAGTTATTTAGTTATTTAGTTATTTAGTTATTTAGTTATTTAGTTATTTAGTTATTTAGTTATTTAGTTATTTAGTTATTTAGTTATTTAGTTATTTAGTTATTTAGTTATTTAGTTATTTAGTTATTTAGTTATTTAGTTATTTAGTTATTTAGTTATTTAGTTATTTAGTTATTTAGTTATTTAGTTATTTAGTTATTTAGTTATTTAGTTATTTAGTTATTTAGTTATTTAGTTATTTAGTTATTTAGTTATTTAGTTATTTAGTTATTTAGTTATTTAGTTATTTAGTTATTTAGTTATTTAGTTATTTAGTTATTTAGTTATTTAGTTATTTAGTTATTTAGTTATTTAGTTATTTAGTTATTTAGTTATTTAGTTATTTAGTTATTTAGTTATTTAGTTATTTAGTTATTTAGTTATTTAGTTATTTAGTTATTTAGTTATTTTAGTTATTTAGTTATTTAGTTATTTAGTTATTTAGTTATTTAGTTATTTAGTTATTTAGTTATTTAGTTATTTAGTTATTTAGTTATTTAGTTATTTAGTTATTTAGTTATTTAGTTATTTAGTTATTTAGTTATTTAGTTATTTAGTTATTTAGTTATTTAGTTATTTAGTTATTTAGTTATTTAGTTATTTAGTTATTTAGTTATTTAGTTATTTAGTTATTTAGTTATTTAGTTATTTAGTTATTTAGTTATTTAGTTATTTAGTTATTAGTTATTAGTTATTTAGTTATTTAGTTATTTAGTTATTTAGTTATTTAGTTATTTAGTTATTTAGTTATTTAGTTATTTAGTTATTTTAGTTATTTAGTTATTTAGTTATTTAGTTATTTAGTTATTTAGTTATTTAGTTATTTAGTTATTTAGTTATTTAGTTATTTAGTTATTTAGTTATTTAGTTATTTAGTTATTTAGTTATTTAGTTATTTAGTTATTTAGTTATTTAGTTATTTAGTTATTTAGTTATTTAGTTATTTAGTTATTTAGTTATTTAGTTATTTAGTTATTTAGTTATTTAGTTATTTAGTTATTTAGTTATTTAGTTATTTAGTTATTTAGTTATTTAGTTATTTAGTTATTTAGTTATTTAGTTATTTAGTTATTTAGTTATTTAGTTATTTAGTTATTTAGTTATTTAGTTATTTAGTTATTTAGTTATTTAGTTATTTAGTTATTTAGTTATTTAGTTATTTAGTTATTTAGTTATTTAGTTATTTAGTTATTTAGTTATTTAGTTATTTAGTTATTTAGTTATTTAGTTATTTAGTTATTTAGTTATTTAGTTATTTAGTTATTTAGTTATTTAGTTATTTTGTTATTTAGTTATTTAGTTATTTAGTTATTTAGTTTATTTAGTTATTTAGTTATTTAGTTATTTAGTTATTTAGTTATTTAGTTATTTAGTTATTTAGTTATTTAGTTATTTAGTTATTTAGTTATTTAGTTATTTAGTTATTTAGTTATTTAGTTATTTAGTTATTTAGTTATTTAGTTATTTAGTTATTTAGTTATTAGTTATTTAGTTATTTAGTTATTTAGTTATTTAGTTATTTAGTTATTTAGTTATTTAGTTATTTAGTTATTTAGTTATTTAGTTATTTAGTTATTTAGTTATTTAGTTATTTAGTTATTTAGTTATTTAGTTATTTAGTTATTTAGTTATTTAGTTATTTAGTTATTTAGTTATTTAGTTATTTAGTTATTTAGTTATTTAGTTATTTAGTTATTTAGTTATTTAGTTATTTAGTTATTTAGTTATTTAGTTATTTAGTTATTTAGTTATTTAGTTATTTTAGTTATTTAGTTATTTAGTTATTTAGTTATTTAGTTATTTAGTTATTTAGTTATTTAGTTATTTAGTTATTTAGTTATTTAGTTATTTAGTTATTTAGTTATTTAGTTATTTAGTTATTTAGTTATTTAGTTATTTAGTTATTTAGTTATTTAGTTATTTAGTTATTTAGTATTAGTTATTTAGTTATTTAGTTATTTAGTTATTTAGTTATTTAGTTATTTAGTTATTTAGTTATTTAGTTATTTAGTTATTTAGTTATTTAGTTATTTAGTTATTTAGTTATTTAGTTATTTAGTTATTTAGTTATTTAGTTATTTAGTTATTTAGTTATTTAGTTATTTAGTTATTTAGTTATTTAGTTATTTAGTTATTTAGTTATTTAGTTATTTAGTTATTTAGTTATTTAGTTATTTAGTTATTTAGTTATTTAGTTATTTAGTTATTTAGTTATTTAGTTATTTAGTTTTTTAGTTATTTAGTTATTTAGTTATTTAGTTATTTAGTTATTTAGTTATTTAGTTATTTAGTTATTTAGTTATTTAGTTATTTAGTTATTTAGTTATTTAGTTATTTAGTTATTTAGTTATTTAGTTATTTAGTTATTTAGTTATTTAGTTATTTAGTTATTTAGTTATTTAGTTATTTGTTAGTTATTTAGTTATTTAGTTATTTAGTTATTTAGTTATTTAGTTATTTAGTTATTTAGTTATTTAGTTATTTAGTTATTTAGTTATTTAGTTATTTAGTTATTTAGTTATTTAGTTATTTAGTTATTTAGTTTATTTAGTTATTTAGTTATTTAGTTATTTAGTTATTTAGTTATTTAGTTATTTAGTTATTTAGTTATTTAGTTATTTAGTTATTTGTTATTTAGTTATTTAGTTATTTAGTTATTTAGTTATTTAGTTATTTAGTTATTTAGTTATTTAGTTATTTAGTTATTTAGTTATTTAGTTATTTAGTTATTTAGTTATTTAGTTATTTAGTTATTTAGTTATTTAGTTATTTAGTTATTTAGTTATTTAGTTATTTAGTTATTTAGTTATTTAGTTATTTAGTTATTTAGTTATTTAGTTATTTAGTTATTTAGTTATTTAGTTATTTAGTTATTTAGTTATTTAGTTATTTAGTTATTTAGTTATTTAGTTATTAGTTATTTAGTTATTTAGTTATTTAGTTATTTAGTTATTTAGTTATTTAGTTTATTTAGTTATTTAGTTATTTAGTTATTTAGTTATTAGTTATTTAGTTATTTATTTATTTATTTATTTAGTTATTTAGTTATTTAGTTATTTAGTTATTTAGTTATTTAGTTATTTAGTTATTTAGTTATTTAGTTATTTAGTTATTTAGTTATTTAGTTATTTAGTTATTTAGTTATTTAGTTATTTATTTAGTTATTTAGTTATTTAGTTATTTAGTTATTTAGTTATTTAGTTATTTAGTTATTTAGTTATTTAGTTATTTTGTTTTTTTTTTTTAGTTATTTAGTTATTTAGTTATTTAGTTAGTTTAGTTATTTAGTTATTTAGTTATTTAGTTATTTAGTTATTTAGTTATTTAGTTATTTGTTTATTTAGTTATTTGTTATTTAGTTATTTAGTTATTTAGTTTTTTAGTTATTTAGTTATTTAGTTATTTAGGTTATTTAGTTATTTAGTTATTTAGTTATTTAGTTATTTAGTTATTTAGTTATTTAGTTATTTTGTTATTTAGTTATTTAGTTATTTAGTTATTTAGTTATTTAGTTATTTAGTTATTTATTTATTTAGTTATTTAGTTATTTAGTTATTTAGTTATTTAGTTATTTAGTTATTTAGTTATTTAGTTATTTAGTTATTTAGTTATTTAGTTATTTAGTTATTTAGTTATTTAGTTATTTAGTATTAGTTATTTAGTTATGTTAGTTATTTAGTTATTTAGTTATTTAGTTATTTAGTTATTTAGTTATTTTTTTAGTTATTTAGTTATTTAGTTTATTGTTAGTTATTTGTATGTTATTTTGTTTTTTTAGTTTTTTAGTTTTTTAGTTATTTAGTTATTTTGTTGTTTAGTTATTTAGTTTTTAGTTATTTTGTTTTTTTAGTTATTTTAGTTATTTTGTTATTTAGTTATTTAGTTATTTTGTTTTTTAGTTATTTTGTTATTTAGTTATTTAGTTATTTGTTATTTAGTTATTTAGTTATTTAGTTATTTAGTTATTTAGTTATTTAGTTATTTAGTTATTTATTATTTAGTTATTTAGTTATTTAGTTATTTAGTTATTTAGTTATTAGTTAGTTATTTAGTTATTTAGTGATTTAGTTATTTAGTTATTTAGTTATTTAGTTATTTAGTTAGTTAGTTATTTTAGTATTTAGTTATTTAGTTATTTAGTTATTTAGTTATTTAGTTATTTAGTTATTTAGTTATTTAGTTATTTAGTTATTTAGTTATTTAGTTATTTAGTTATTTAGTTATTAGTTATTTAGTTATTTAGTTATTTAGTTATTTAGTTATTTAGTTATTTAGTTATTTAGTTATTTAGTTATTTAGTTATTTAGTTATTTAGTTATTTAGTTATTTAGTTATTTAGTTATTTAGTTATTTAGTTATTTAGTTTATTTAGTTTTTTAGTTATTTAGTTATTTAGTTATTTAGTTATTTAGTTATTTAGTTATTTAGTTATTTAGTTATTTTAGTTATTTAGTTATTTAGTTATTTAGTTATTTAGTTATTTAGTTATTTAGTTATTTTAGTTATTTAGTTATTTAGTTATTTAGTTATTTAGTTATTTAGTTATTTAGTTATTTAGTTATTTAGTTATTTAGTTATTTAGTTATTTAGTATTTTAGTTATTTAGTTATTTAGTATTTAGTTATTTAGTTATTTAGTTATTTAGTTATTTAGTTATTTAGTTATTAGTTATTTAGTTATTTAGTTATTTAGTTATTTAGTTATTTATTATTTAGTTATTTAGTTAGTTATTTATTAGTTATTTAGTTATTTAGTTATTTAGTTATTTAGTTATTTAGTTATTTAGTTATTTAGTTAGTTAGTTTTAGTTATTTAGTTATTTAGTTTATTTAGTTATTTAGTTATTTAGTTATTTAGTTTATTTAGTTATTTAGTTATTAGTTATTTAGTTATTTAGTTATTTAGTTATTTAGTTATTTAGTTATTTAGTTATTTAGTTATTTAGTTATTTAGTTATTTAGTTATTAAGTTATTTAGTTATTTAGTTATTTAGTTATTTAGTTATTTAGTTATTTAGTTATTTAGTTATTTAGTTATTTAGTTATTTAGTTATTTAGTTATTTAGTTATTTAGTTATTTAGTTATTTAGTTATTTAGTTATTTAGTTATTTAGTTATTTAGTTATTTAGTTATTTAGTTATTTAGTTATTTAGTTATTTAGTTATTTAGTTATTTAGTTTTTAGTTATTTAGTTATTAGTTATTTAGTTATTTAGTTATTTAGTATTAGTTATTTAGTTATTTAGTTATTTAGTTATTAGTTATTAGTTATTTAGTTATTTAGTTATTTAGTTATTTAGTTATTTAGTTATTTAGTTATTTAGTTATTTAGTTATTTAGTTATTTAGTTATTTAGTTATTTAGTTATTTAGTTATTTAGTTATTTAGTTATTTAGTTATTTAGTTATTTAGTTATTTAGTTATTTAGTTATTTAGTTATTTAGTTATTTAGTTATTTAGTTATTTAGTTATTTAGTTATTTAGTATTTAGTTATTTAGTTATTTAGTTATTTAGTTATTTAGTTATTTAGTTATTTAGTTATTTAGTTATTTAGTTATTTAGTTATTTAGTATTTAGTTATTTAGTTATTTAGTTATTTAGTTATTTAGTTATTTAGTTATTTAGTTATTTAGTTATTTAGTTTTTTAGTTATTTAGTTATTTAGTTATTTAGTTATTTAGTTATTTAGTTATTTAGTTATTTAGTTATTAGTTAGTTATTTAGTTATTTAGTTTTATTTAGTTAGTTTAGTTATTTAGTTTTTATTATTTAGTTATTTAGTTATTTAGTTTTTTAGTTATTAGTTATTTAGTTATTTAGTTATTTAGTTATTTAGTTATTTAGTTATTTAGGTTATTTAGTTATTTAGTTATTTAGTTATTTAGTTATTTAGTTATTTAGTTATTTAGTTATTTAGTTATGTAGTTATTTAGTTAGTTATTTAGTTATTTAGTTAGTTATTAGTTATTTAGTTATTTAGTTATTTAGTTATTTAGTTATTAGTTATTAGTATTTAGTTATTTAGTTATTTAGTTATTTAGTTATTTAGTTATTTAGTTATTTAGTTATTTAGTTATTTAGTTATTTAGTTATTTAGTTATTTAGTTATTTAGTTATTTAGTTATTAGTTATTTAGTTATTAGTAGTTAGTTTTAGTTATTTAGTTATTTAGTTATTTAGTTTTTAGTTATTTAGTTATTTAGTTATTTAGTTATTTAGTTATTTAGTTTAGTTATTTAGTTATTTAGTTATTTAGTTATTTAGTTATTTAGTTATTTAGTTATTTAGTTATTTAGTTATTTAGTTATTTAGTTATTTAGTTATTTAGTTATTTAGTTATTTAGTTATTTAGTTATTTAGTTATTTAGTTATTTAGTTATTTAGTTATTTAGTTATTTAGTTATTTAGTTATTTAGTTATTTTAGTTATTTAGTTATTTAGTTAGTTTAGTTAGTTTAGTTAGTTTATTTAGTTATTTAGTTATTTAGTTATTTAGTTATTTAGTTATTTAGTTATTTAGTTATTTAGTTATTTAGTTATTTAGTTATTTAGTTATTTAGTTATTTAGTTATTTAGTTATTTTAGTTATTTAGTTATTTAGTTATTTAGTTATTTAGTTATTTAGTTATTTAGTTATTTAGTTATTTAGTTATTTAGTTATTTAGTTATTTAGTTATTTAGTTATTTAGTTATTTAGTTATTTAGTTATTTAGTTATTTAGTTATTTAGTTATTTAGTTATTTAGTTATTTTAGTTAGTTAGTTATTTAGTTATTTAGTTATTTAGTTATTAGTTATTTAGTTATTTAGTTATTTAGTTATTTAGTTATTTAGTTATTTAGTTATTTAGTTATTTAGTTATTTAGTTATTTAGTTATTTAGTTATTTAGTTATTTAGTTATTTAGTTATTTAGTTATTTAGTTATTTAGTTATTTAGTTATTTAGTTATTTAGTTATTTAGTTATTTAGTTATTTAGTTATTTAGTTATTTAGTTATTTAGTTATTTAGTTATTTAGTTATTTAGTATTTAGTTATTTAGTTTTTTAGTTATTAGTTATTTAGTTATTTAGTTATTTAGTATTTAGTTATTTAGTTATTTAGTTATTTAGTTATTTAGTTATTTAGTTATTTAGTTATTTAGTTATTTAGTTATTTAGTTATTTAGTTATTTTTTTATTTAGTTATTTAGTTATTTAGTTATTTAGTTATTTAGTTATTTAGTTATTTAGTTATTTAGTTATTTAGTTATTTAGTTATTTAGTTATTTAGTTATTTTAGTTATTTAGTTATTTAGTTATTTAGTTATTTAGTTATTTAGTTATTTAGTTATTTAGTTATTTAGTTATTTAGTTATTTAGTTATTTAGTTATTTAGTTATTTAGTTATTAGTTATTTAGTTATTTAGTTATTTAGTTATTATTTAGTTATTTAGTTATTTAGTTATTTAGTTATTTGTTATTTAGTTATTTAGTTATTTAGTTATTTAGTTATTTAGTATTTAGTTATTTAGTTATTTAGTTATTTAGTTATTTAGTTATTTAGTTATTTAGTTATTTAGTTATTTAGTTATTTAGTTATTTAGTTATTTAGTTATTTAGTTATTTAGTTATTTAGTTATTTAGTTATTTAGTTATTTAGTTATTTAGTTATTTAGTTATTTAGTTATTTAGTTATTTAGTTATTTAGTTATTTAGTTATTTAGTTATTTAGTATTTATTTAGTTATTTAGTTATTAGTTATTTAGTTATTTAGTTATTTAGTTATTTAGTTATTTAGTTATTTAGTTTATTTAGTTATTTAGTTATTTAGTTATTTAGTTATTTAGTTATTTAGTTATTTAGTTATTTTAGTTATTTAGTTATTTAGTTATTTAGTTATTTAGTTATTAGTTATTTAGTTATTTAGTTATTTAGTTATTTAGTTATTTAGTTATTTAGTTATTTAGTTATTTAGTTATTTAGTTATTTAGTTATTTAGTTATTTAGTTATTTAGTTATTTAGTTATTTAGTTATTTAGTTATTTAGTTATTAGTTATTTAGTTATTTAGTTATTTAGTTATTTAGTTATTTAGTTATTTAGTTATTTAGTTATTTAGTTATTTAGTTATTTAGTTATTTAGTTATTTAGTTATTTAGTTATTTAGTTATTTAGTTATTTTAGTTATTTAGTTATTTAGTTATTTAGTTATTTAGTTATTTAGTTATTTAGTTATTTAGTTATTTAGTTATTTAGTTATTTAGTTATTTAGTTATTTAGTTATTTAGTTATTTAGTTATTTAGTTATTTAGTTATTTAGTTATTAGTTATTTAGTTATTTAGTTATTTAGTTATTTAGTTATTTAGTTATTTAGTTATTTTAGTTATTTAGTTATTTAGTTATTTAGTTATTTAGTTATTTAGTTATTTAGTTATTTAGTTATTTAGTTATTTAGTTATTTAGTTATTTAGTTATTTAGTTATTTAGTTATTTAGTTATTTAGTTATTTAGTTATTTAGTTATTTAGTTATTTAGTTATTTAGTTATTTAGTTATTTAGTTATTTAGTTATTTAGTTATTTAGTTATTTAGTTATTTAGTTATTTAGTTATTTAGTTATTTAG
Source organism: Nebria salina (assembly GCA_944039245.1). Taxonomy (NCBI): domain Eukaryota; kingdom Metazoa; phylum Arthropoda; class Insecta; order Coleoptera; family Carabidae; genus Nebria; species Nebria salina. Next base: position 13,205 of record CALUEK010000285.1, on the reverse strand, counting down.
TTATTTAGTTATTTAGTTATTTAGTTATTTAGTTATTTAGTTATTTAGTTATTTAGTTATTTAGTTATTTAGTTATTTAGTTATTTAGTTATTTTAGTTATTTAGTTATTTAGTTATTTAGTTATTTAGTTATTTAGTTATTTAGTTATTTAGTTATTTAGTTATTTAGTTATTTAGTTATTTAGTTATTTAGTTATTTAGTTATTTAGTTATTTAGTTATTTAGTTATTTAGTTATTTAGTTATTTAGTTATTTAGTTATTTAGTTATTTAGTTATTTAGTTATTTAGTTATTTAGTTATTTAGTTATTTAGTTATTTAGTTATTTAGTTATTTAGTTATTTAGTTATTTAGTTATTTAGTTATTTAGTTATTTAGTTATTTAGTTATTTAGTTATTTAGTTATTTAGTTATTTAGTTATTTAGTTATTTAGTTATTTAGTTATTTAGTTATTTAGTTATTTAGTTATTTAGTTATTTAGTTATTTAGTTATTTAGTTATTTAGTTATTTAGTTATTTAGTTATTTAGTTATTTAGTTATTTAGTTATTTAGTTATTTAGTTATTTAGTTATTTAGTTATTTAGTTATTTAGTTATTTAGTTATTTAGTTATTTAGTTATTTAGTTATTTAGTTATTTAGTTATTTAGTTATTTAGTTATTTAGTTATTTAGTTATTTAGTTATTTAGTTATTTAGTTATTTAGTTATTTAGTTATTTAGTTATTTAGTTATTTAGTTATTTAGTTATTTAGTTATTTAGTTATTTAGTTATTTAGTTATTTAGTTATTTAGTTATTAGTTAGTTATTTAGTTATTTAGTTATTTAGTTATTTAGTTATTTAGTTATTTAGTTATTTTTATTTAGTTATTTAGTTATTTAGTTATTTAGTTATTTAGTTATTTAGTTATTTAGTTATTTAGTTATTATTTAGTTATTTAGTTATTTAGTTATTTAGTTATTTAGTTATTTAGTTATTTAGTTATTTAGTTATTTAGTTATTTAGTTATTTAGTTATTTAGTTATTTAGTTATTTAGTTATTAGTTATTATTTAGTTATTTAGTTATTTAGTTATTTAGTTATTTAGTTATTTAGTTATTTAGTTATTTAGTTATTTAGTTATTTAGTTATTTAGTTATTAGTTATTTAGTTATTTAGTTATTTAGTTATTTAGTTATTTAGTTATTTAGTTATTTAGTTATTTAGTTATTTAGTTATTTAGTTATTTAGTTATTTAGTTATTTAGTTATTTAGTTATTTAGTTATTTAGTTATTTAGTTATTTAGTTATTTAGTTATTTAGTTATTTAGTTATTTAGTTATTTAGTTATTTAGTTATTTAGTTATTTAGTTATTTAGTTATTTAGTTATTTAGTTATTTAGTTATTTAGTTATTTAGTTATTTAGTTATTTAGTTATTTAGTTATTTAGTTATTTAGTTATTTAGTTATTTAGTTATTTAGTTATTTAGTTATTAGTTATTAGTATTTAGTTATTTAGTTATTTAGTTATTTAGTTATTTAGTTATTTAGTTATTTAGTTATTTAGTTATTTTAGTTATTATTATTATTTAGTTATTTAGTATTTAGTTATTTAGTTATTTAGTTATTTAGTTATTTAGTTATTTAGTTATTAGTATTTAGTTATTTAGTTATTTAGTTATTTAGTTATTTAGTTATTTAGTTATTTAGTTATTTAGTTATTTAGTTTATTTAGTTATTTAGTTATTTAGTTTTAGTTATTTAGTTATTTAGTTATTTAGTTATTTAGTTATTTAGTTATTTAGTTATGTTATTTAGTTATTTAGTTATTTAGTTATTTAGTTATTTAGTTATTTAGTTATTTAGTTATTTAGTTATTTAGTTATTTAGTTATTTAGTTATTTAGTTATTTAGTTATTTAGTTATTTAGTTATTTAGTTATTTAGTTTTTTAGTTATTTATTTTTTAGTTATTTAGTTATTTAGTTATTTAGTTATTTAGTTATTTAGTTATTAGTTATTTAGTTATTTAGTTATTTAGTTATTTAGTTATTTAGTTATTTAGTTATTTAGGTATTTAGTTATTTAGTTATTTAGTTATTTAGTTATTTAGTTATTTAGTTATTTAGTTATTTAGTTTAGTTTTAGTTATTTAGTTATTTAGTTATTTAGTTATTTAGTTATTTAGTTATTTAGTTATTTAGTTATTTAGTTATTTAGTTATTTAGTTATTTAGTTATTTAGTTATTTAGTTATTTAGTTATTTAGTTATTTAGTTATTTAGTTATTTAGTTATTTAGTTATTTAGTTATTTAGTTATTTAGTTATTTAGTTATTTAGTTATTTAGTTATTTAGTTATTTAGTTATTAGTTATTTAGTTATTAGTTATTTAGTTATTTAGTTATTTAGTTATTTAGTTATTTAGTTATTTAGTTATTTAGTTATTTAGTTATTTAGTTATTTAGTTATTTAGTTATTTAGTTATTTAGTTATTTAGTTATTTAGTTTATTTAGTTATTTAGTTATTTAGTTATTTAGTTATTTAGTTATTTAGTTATTTAGTTATTTAGTTATTTAGTTATTTAGTTATTTAGTTATTTAGTTATTTAGTTATTTAGTTATTTAGTTATTTAGTTATTTAGTTATTTAGTTATTTAGTTATTTAGTTATTTAGTTATTTAGTTATTTAGTTATTTAGTTATTTAGTTATTTAGTTATTACTTATTTAGTTATTTAGTTATTTAGTTATTTAGTTTATTTAGTTATTTAGTTATTTAGTTATTTAGTTATTTAGTTATTTAGTTATTTAGTTATTTAGTTATTTAGTTATTTAGTTATTTAGTTATTTAGTTTATTTAGTTATTTAGTTATTTAGTTATTTAGTTATTTAGTTATTTAGTTATTTAGTTATTTAGTTAGTTATTTAGTTATTTAGTTATTAGTTTTAGTTATTTAGTTATTTAGTTATTTAGTTATTTAGTTATTTAGTTATTTAGTTATTTAGTTATTTAGTTATTTAGTTATTTAGTTATTTAGTTATTTAGTTATTTAGTTATTTAGTTATTTAGTTATTTAGTTATTTAGTTATTTAGTTATTTAGTTATTTAGTTATTTAGTTATTTAGTTATTTAGTTATTTAGTTATTTAGTTATTTAGTTATTTAGTTATTTAGTTATTTAGTTATTTATTAGTTATTTTAGTTAGTTTAGTTAGTTTAGTTAGTTTAGTTAGTTTAGTTAGTTTAGTTATTTAGTTATTTAGTTATTTAGTTATTAGTTATTTAGTATTTAGTTATTTAGTTATTTAGTTATTTAGTTATTTAGTTATTTAGTTATTTAGTTATTTAGTTATTTAGTTATTTAGTTATTTAGTTATTTAGTTATTTAGTTATTTAGTTATTTAGTTATTTAGTTATTTAGTTATTTAGTTATTTAGTTATTTAGTTATTTAGTTATTTAGTTATTTAGTTATTTAGTTATTTAGTTATTTAGGTTATTTAGTTATTTAGTTATTTAGTTATTTAGTTTTAGTTATTTAGTTATTTAGTTATTTAGTTATTTAGTTATTTAGTTATTTAGTTATTTAGTTATTTAGTTATTTAGTTATTTAGTTATTTAGTTATTTAGTTATTTAGTTATTTAGTTATTTAGTTATTTAGTTATTTAGTTATTTAGTTATTTAGTTATTTAGTTATTTAGTTATTTAGTTATTTAGTTATTTAGTTATTTAGTTATTTAGTTATTTAGTTATTTAGTTATTTAGTTATTTAGTTATTTAGTTATTTAGTTATTTAGTTATTTAGTTATTTAGTTATTTAGTTATTTAGTTATTTAGTTATTTAGTTATTTAGTTATTTAGTTATTTAGTTATTTAGTTATTTAGTTATTTAGTTATTTAGTTATTTAGTTATTTAGTTATTTAGTTATTTAGTTATTTAGTTATTTAGTTATTTAGTTATTTAGTTATTTAGTTATTTAGTTATTTAGTTATTTAGTTATTTAGTTATTTAGTTATTTAGTTATTTAGTTATTTAGTTATTTAGTTATTTAGTTATTTAGTTATTTAGTTATTTAGTTATTTAGTTATTTAGTTATTTAGTTATTTAGTTATTTAGTTATTTAGTTATTTAGTTATTTAGTTATTTAGTTATTTAGTTATTTAGTTATTTAGTTATTTAGTTATTTAGTTATTTAGTTATTTAGTTATTTAGTTATTTAGTTATTTAGTTATTTAGTTATTTAGTTATTTAGTTATTTAGTTATTTAGTTATTTAGTTATTTAGTTATTTAGTTATTTAGTTATTTAGTTATTTAGTTATTTAGTTATTTAGTTATTTAGTTATTTAGTTATTTAGTTATTTAGTTATTTAGTTATTTAGTTATTTAGTTATTTAGTTATTTAGTTATTTAGTTATTTAGTTATTTAGTTATTTAGTTATTTAGTTATTTAGTTATTTAGTTATTTAGTTATTTAGTTATTTAGTTATTTAGTTATTTAGTTATTTAGTTATTTAGTTATTTAGTTATTTAGTTATTTAGTTATTTAGTTATTTAGTTATTTAGTTATTTAGTTATTTAGTTATTTAGTTATTTAGTTATTTAGTTATTTAGTTATTTAGTTATTTAGTTATTTAGTTATTTAGTTATTTAGTTATTTAGTTATTTAGTTATTTAGTTATTTAGTTATTTAGTTATTTAGTTATTTAGTTATTTAGTTATTTAGTTATTTAGTTATTTAGTTATTTAGTTATTTAGTTATTTAGTTATTTAGTTATTTAGTTATTTAGTTATTTAGTTATTTAGTTATTTAGTTATTTAGTTATTTAGTTATTTAGTTATTTAGTTATTTAGTTATTTAGTTATTTAGTTATTTAGTTATTTAGTTATTTAGTTATTTAGTTATTTAGTTATTTAGTTATTTAGTTATTTAGTTATTTAGTTATTTAGTTATTTAGTTATTTAGTTATTTAGTTATTTAGTTATTTAGTTATTTAGTTATTTAGTTATTTAGTTATTTAGTTATTTAGTTATTTAGTTATTTAGTTATTTAGTTATTTAGTTATTTAGTTATTTAGTTATTTAGTTATTTAGTTATTTAGTTATTTAGTTATTTAGTTATTTAGTTATTTAGTTATTTAGTTATTTAGTTATTTAGTTATTTAGTTATTTAGTTATTTAGTTATTTAGTTATTTAGTTATTTAGTTATTTAGTTATTTAGTTATTTAGTTATTTAGTTATTTAGTTATTTAGTTATTTAGTTATTTAGTTATTTAGTTATTTAGTTATTTAGTTATTTAGTTATTTAGTTATTTAGTTATTTAGTTATTTAGTTATTTAGTTATTTAGTTATTTAGTTATTTAGTTATTTAGTTATTTAGTTATTTAGTTATTTAGTTATTTAGTTATTTAGTTATTTAGTTATTTAGTTATTTAGTTATTTAGTTATTTAGTTATTTAGTTATTTAGTTATTTAGTTATTTAGTTATTTAGTTATTTAGTTATTTAGTTATTTAGTTATTTAGTTATTTAGTTATTTAGTTATTTAGTTATTTAGTTATTTAGTTATTTAGTTATTTAGTTATTTAGTTATTTAGTTATTTAGTTATTTAGTTATTTAGTTATTTAGTTATTTAGTTATTTAGTTATTTAGTTATTTAGTTATTTAGTTATTTAGTTATTTAGTTATTTAGTTATTTAGTTATTTAGTTATTTAGTTATTTAGTTATTTAGTTATTTAGTTATTTAGTTATTTAGTTATTTAGTTATTTAGTTATTTAGTTATTTAGTTATTTAGTTATTTAGTTATTTAGTTATTTAGTTATTTAGTTATTTAGTTATTTAGTTATTTAGTTATTTAGTTATTTAGTTATTTAGTTATTTAGTTATTTAGTTATTTAGTTATTTAGTTATTTAGTTATTTAGTTATTTAGTTATTTAGTTATTTAGTTATTTAGTTATTTAGTTATTTAGTTATTTAGTTATTTAGTTATTTAGTTATTTAGTTATTTAGTTATTTAGTTATTTAGTTATTTAGTTATTTAGTTATTTAGTTATTTAGTTATTTAGTTATTTAGTTATTTAGTTATTTAGTTATTTAGTTATTTAGTTATTTAGTTATTTAGTTATTTAGTTATTTAGTTATTTAGTTATTTAGTTATTTAGTTATTTAGTTATTTAGTTATTTAGTTATTTAGTTATTTAGTTATTTAGTTATTTAGTTATTTAGTTATTTAGTTATTTAGTTATTTAGTTATTTAGTTATTTAGTTATTTAGTTATTTAGTTATTTAGTTATTTAGTTATTTAGTTATTTAGTTATTTAGTTATTTAGTTATTTAGTTATTTAGTTATTTAGTTATTTAGTTATTTAGTTATTTAGTTATTTAGTTATTTAGTTATTTAGTTATTTAGTTATTTAGTTATTTAGTTATTTAGTTATTTAGTTATTTAGTTATTTAGTTATTTAGTTATTTAGTTATTTAGTTATTTAGTTATTTAGTTATTTAGTTATTTAGTTATTTAGTTATTTAGTTATTTAGTTATTTAGTTATTTAGTTATTTAGTTATTTAGTTATTTAGTTATTTAGTTATTTAGTTATTTAGTTATTTAGTTATTTAGTTATTTAGTTATTTAGTTATTTAGTTATTTAGTTATTTAGTTATTTAGTTATTTAGTTATTTAGTTATTTAGTTATTTAGTTATTTAGTTATTTAGTTATTTAGTTATTTAGTTATTTAGTTATTTAGTTATTTAGTTATTTAGTTATTTAGTTATTTAGTTATTTAGTTATTTAGTTATTTAGTTATTTAGTTATTTAGTTATTTAGTTATTTAGTTATTTAGTTATTTAGTTATTTAGTTATTTAGTTATTTAGTTATTTAGTTATTTAGTTATTTAGTTATTTAGTTATTTAGTTATTTAGTTATTTAGTTATTTAGTTATTTAGTTATTTAGTTATTTAGTTATTTAGTTATTTAGTTATTTAGTTATTTAGTTATTTAGTTATTTAGTTATTTAGTTATTTAGTTATTTAGTTATTTAGTTATTTAGTTATTTAGTTATTTAGTTATTTAGTTATTTAGTTATTTAGTTATTTAGTTATTTAGTTATTTAGTTATTTAGTTATTTAGTTATTTAGTTATTTAGTTATTTAGTTATTTAGTTATTTAGTTATTTAGTTATTTAGTTATTTAGTTATTTAGTTATTTAGTTATTTAGTTATTTAGTTATTTAGTTATTTAGTTATTTAGTTATTTAGTTATTTAGTTATTTAGTTATTTAGTTATTTAGTTATTTAGTTATTTAGTTATTTAGTTATTTAGTTATTTAGTTATTTAGTTATTTAGTTATTTAGTTATTTAGTTATTTAGTTATTTAGTTATTTAGTTATTTAGTTATTTAGTTATTTAGTTATTTAGTTATTTAGTTATTTAGTTATTTAGTTATTTAGTTATTTAGTTATTTAGTTATTTAGTTATTTAGTTATTTAGTTATTTAGTTATTTAGTTATTTAGTTATTTAGTTATTTAGTTATTTAGTTATTTAGTTATTTAGTTATTTAGTTATTTAGTTATTTAGTTATTTAGTTATTTAGTTATTTAGTTATTTAGTTATTTAGTTATTTAGTTATTTAGTTATTTAGTTATTTAGTTATTTAGTTATTTAGTTATTTAGTTATTTAGTTATTTAGTTATTTAGTTATTTAGTTATTTAGTTATTTAGTTATTTAGTTATTTAGTTATTTAGTTATTTAGTTATTTAGTTATTTAGTTATTTAGTTATTTAGTTATTTAGTTATTTAGTTATTTAGTTATTTAGTTATTTAGTTATTTAGTTATTTAGTTATTTAGTTATTTAGTTATTTAGTTATTTAGTTATTTAGTTATTTAGTTATTTAGTTATTTAGTTATTTAGTTATTTAGTTATTTAGTTATTTAGTTATTTAGTTATTTAGTTATTTAGTTATTTAGTTATTTAGTTATTTAGTTATTTAGTTATTTAGTTATTTAGTTATTTAGTTATTTAGTTATTTAGTTATTTAGTTATTTAGTTATTTAGTTATTTAGTTATTTAGTTATTTAGTTATTTAGTTATTTAGTTATTTAGTTATTTAGTTATTTAGTTATTTAGTTATTTAGTTATTTAGTTATTTAGTTATTTAGTTATTTAGTTATTTAGTTATTTAGTTATTTAGTTATTTAGTTATTATTTAGTTATTTAGTTATTTAGTTATTTAGTTATTTAGTTATTTAGTTATTTAGTTATTTAGTTATTTAGTTATTTAGTTATTTAGTTATTTAGTTATTTAGTTATTTAGTTATTTAGTTATTTAGTTATTTAGTTATTTAGTTATTTAGTTATTTAGTTATTTAGTTATTTAGTTATTTAGTTATTTAGTTATTTAGTTATTTAGTTATTTAGTTATTTAGTTATTTAGTTATTTAGTTATTTAGTTATTTAGTTATTTAGTTATTTAGTTATTTAGTTATTTAGTTATTTAGTTATTTAGTTATTTAGTTATTTAGTTATTTAGTTATTTAGTTATTTAGTTATTTAGTTATTTAGTTATTTAGTTATTTAGTTATTTAGTTATTTAGTTATTTAGTTATTTAGTTATTTAGTTATTTAGTTATTTAGTTATTTAGTTATTTAGTTATTTAGTTATTTAGTTATTTAGTTATTTAGTTATTTAGTTATTTAGTTATTTAGTTATTTAGTTATTTAGTTATTTAGTTATTTAGTTATTTAGTTATTTAGTTATTTAGTTATTTAGTTATTTAGTTATTTAGTTATTTAGTTATTTAGTTATTTAGTTATTTAGTTATTTAGTTATTTAGTTAATTTAGTTATTTAGTTATTTAGTTATTTAGTTATTTAGTTATTTAGTTATTTAGTTATTTAGTTATTTAGTTATTTAGTTATTTAGTTATTTAGTTATTTAGTTATTTAGTTATTTAGTTATTTAGTTATTTAGTTATTTAGTTATTTAGTTATTTAGTTATTTAGTTATTTAGTTATTTAGTTATTTAGTTATTTAGTTATTTAGTTATTTAGTTATTTAGTTATTTAGTTATTTAGTTATTTAGTTATTTAGTTATTTAGTTATTTAGTTATTTAGTTATTTAGTTATTTAGTTATTTAGTTATTTAGTTATTTAGTTATTTAGTTATTTAGTTATTTAGTTATTTAGTTATTTAGTTATTTAGTTATTTAGTTATTTAGTTATTTAGTTATTTAGTTATTTAGTTATTTAGTTATTTAGTTATTTAGTTATTTAGTTATTTAGTTATTTAGTTATTTAGTTATTTAGTTATTTAGTTATTTAGTTATTTAGTTATTTAGTTATTTAGTTATTTAGTTATTTAGTTATTTAGTTATTTAGTTATTTAGTTATTTAGTTATTTAGTTATTTAGTTATTTAGTTATTTAGTTATTTAGTTATTTAGTTATTTAGTTATTTAGTTATTTAGTTATTTAGTTATTTAGTTATTTAGTTATTTAGTTATTTAGTTATTTAGTTATTTAGTTATTTAGTTATTTAGTTATTTAGTTATTTAGTTATTTAGTTATTTAGTTATTTAGTTATTTAGTTATTTAGTTATTTAGTTATTTAGTTATTTAGTTATTTAGTTATTTAGTTATTTAGTTATTTAGTTATTTAGTTATTTAGTTATTTAGTTATTTAGTTATTTAGTTATTTAGTTATTTAGTTATTTAGTTATTTAGTTATTTAGTTATTTAGTTTAGTTATTTAGTTATTTAGTTATTTAGTTATTTAGTTATTATTTAGTTATTTAGTTATTTAGTTATTAGTTATTTAGTTATTTAGTTATTTAGTTATTTAGTTATTTAGTTATTTAGTTATTTAGTTATTTAGTTATTTAGTTATTTAGTTATTTAGTTATTTAGTTATTTAGTTATTTAGTTATTTAGTTATTTAGTTATTTAGTTATTTAGTTATTTAGTTATTTAGTTATTTAGTTATTTAGTTATTTAGTTATTTAGTTATTTAGTTATTTAGTTATTTAGTTATTTAGTTATTTAGTTATTTAGTTATTTAGTTATTTAGTTATTTAGTTATTTAGTTATTTAGTTATTTAGTTATTTAGTTATTTAGTTATTTAGTTATTTAGTTATTTAGTTATTTAGTTATTTAGTTATTTAGTTATTTAGTTATTTAGTTATTTAGTTATTTAGTTATTTAGTTATTTAGTTATTTAGTTATTTAGTTATTTAGTTATTTAGTTATTTAGTTATTTAGTTATTAGTTATTTAGTTATTTAGTTATTTAGTTATTTAGTTATTTAGTTATTTAGTTATTTAGTTATTTAGTTATTTAGTTATTTAGTTATTTAGTTATTTAGTTATTTAGTTATTTAGTTAAGTTATTTAGTTATTTAGTTATTTAGTTATTTAGTTATTTAGTTATTTAGTTATTTAGTTATTTAGTTATTTAGTTATTTAGTTATTTAGTTATTTTAGTTATTTAGTTATTTAGTTATTTAGTTATTTAGTTATTTAGTTATTTAGTTATTTAGTTATTTAGTTATTTAGTTATTAGTTATTTAGTTATTTAGTATTTAGTTATTTAGTTATTTAGTTATTTAGTTATTTAGTTATTTAGTTATTTAGTTATTTAGTTATTTAGTTATTTAGTTATTTAGTTATTTAGTTATTAGTTATTTAGTTATTTAGTTATTTAGTTATTATTAGTTATTTAGTTATTTAGTTATTTAGTTATTTAGTTATTTAGTTATTTAGTTATTTAGTTATTTAGTTATTTAGTTATTTAGTTATTTAGTTATTTAGTTATTTAGTTATTTAGTTATTTAGTTATTTAGTTATTTAGTTATTTAGTTATTTAGTTATTTAGTATTTAGTTATTTAGTTATTTAGTTATTTAGTTATTTAGTTATTTAGTTATTTAGTTATTTAGTTATTTAGTTATTTAGTTATTTAGTTATTTAGTTATTTAGTTATTTAGTTATTTAGTTATTTAGTTATTTAGTTATTATGTTATTTAGTTATTTAGTTATTTAGTTATTTAGTTATTTAGTTATTTAGTTATTTAGTTATTTAGTTATTTAGTTATTTAGTTATTTAGTTATTTAGTTATTTAGTTATTTAGTTATTTAGTTATTTAGTTATTTAGTTATTTAGGTTATTTAGTTATTTAGTTATTTAGTTATTTAGTTATTTAGTTATTTAGTTATTTAGTTATTTAGTTATTTAGTTATTATAGTTATTTAGTTATTTAGTTATTTAGTTATTTAGTTATTTAGTTATTTAGTTATTTAGTTATTTAGTTATTTAGTTATTTAGTTATTTAGTTATTTAGTTATTTAGTTATTTAGTTATTTAGTTATTTAGTTATTTAGTTATTTAGTTATTTAGTTATTTAGTTATTTAGTTATTTAGTTATTTAGTTATTTAGTTATTTAGTTATTTAGTTATTTAGTTATTTAGTTATTTAGTTATTTAGTTATTTAGTTATTTAGTTATTTAGTTATTTAGTTATTTAGTTATTTAGTTATTTAGTTATTTAGTTATTTAGTTATTTAGTTATTTAGTTATTTAGTTATTTAGTTATTTAGTTATTTAGTTATTTAGTTATTTAGTTATTTAGTTATTTAGTTATTTAGTTATTTAGTTATTTAGTTATTTAGTTATTTAGTTATTTAGTTATTTAGTTATTTAGTTATTTAGTTATTTAGTTATTTAGTTATTTAGTTATTTAGTTATTTAGTTATTTAGTTATTTAGTTATTTAGTTATTTAGTTATTTAGTTATTTAGTTATTTAGTTATTTAGTTATTTAGTTATTTAGTTATTTAGTTATTTAGTTTTTAGTTATTTAGTTATTTAGTTATTTAGTTATTTTGTTATTTAGTTATTTAGTTATTTAGTTATTTAGTTATTTAGTTATTTAGTTATTTAGTTATTTAGTTGTGTTAGTTATTTAGTTATTTAGTTATTTAGTTATTTAGTTATTTAGTTATTTAGTTATTTAGTTATTTAGTTATTTAGTTATTTAGTTATTTAGTTATTTAGTTATTTAGTTATTTAGTTATTTAGTTATTTAGTTATTTAGTTATTTAGTTATTTAGTTATTTAGTTATTTAGTTATTTAGTTATTTAGTTATTTAGTTATTTAGTTATTTAGTTATTTAGTTATTTAGTTATTTAGTTATTTAGTTATTTAGTTATTTAGTTATTTAGTTATTTAGTTATTTAGTTATTTAGTTATTTAGTTATTTAGTTATTTAGTTATTTAGTTATTTAGTTATTTAGTTATTTAGTTATTTAGTTATTTAGTTATTTAGTTATTTAGTTATTTAGTTATTTAGTTATTTAGTTATTTAGTTATTTAGTTATTTAGTTATTTAGTTATTTAGTTATTTAGTTATTTAGTTATTTAGTTATTTAGTTATTTAGTTATTTAGTTATTTAGTTATTTAGTTATTTAGTTATTTAGTTATTTAGTTATTTAGTTATTTAGTTATTTAGTTATTTAGTTATTTAGTTATTTAGTTATTTAGTTATTTAGTTATTTAGTTATTTAGTTATTTAGTTATTTAGTTATTTAGTTATTTAGTTATTTAGTTATTTAGTTATTTAGTTATTTAGTTATTTAGTTATTTAGTTATTTAGTTATTTAGTTATTTAGTTATTTAGTTATTTAGTTATTTAGTTATTTAGTTATTTAGTTATTTAGTTATTTAGTTATTTAGTTATTTAGTTATTTAGTTATTTAGTTATTTAGTTATTTAGTTATTTAGTTATTTAGTTATTTAGTTATTTAGTTATTTAGTTATTTAGTTATTTAGTTATTTAGTTATTTAGTTATTTAGTTATTTAGTTATTTAGTTATTTAGTTATTTAGTTATTTAGTTATTTAGTTATTTAGTTATTTAGTTATTTAGTTATTTAGTTATTTAGTTATTTAGTTATTTAGTTATTTAGTTATTTAGTTATTTAGTTATTTAGTTATTTAGTTATTTAGTTATTTAGTTATTTAGTTATTTAGTTATTTAGTTATTTAGTTATTTAGTTATTTAGTTATTTAGTTATTTAGTTATTTAGTTATTTAGTTATTTAGTTATTTAGTTATTTAGTTATTTAGTTATTTAGTTATTTAGTTATTTAGTTATTTAGTTATTTAGTTATTTAGTTATTTAGTTATTTAGTTATTTAGTTATTTAGTTATTTAGTTATTTAGTTATTTA
>CALUEK010000284.1:0-75699 GCA_944039245.1 Nebria salina | reverse complement strand
ATAACTAAATAACTAAATAACTAAATAACTAAATAACTAAATAACTAAATAACTAAATAACTAAATAACTAAAATAACTAAATAACTAAATAACTAAATAACTAAATAACTAAATAACTAAATAACTAAATAACTAAATAACTAAATAACTAAATAACTAAATAACTAAATAACTAAATAACTAAATAACTAAATAACTAAATAACTAAATAACTAAATAACTAAATAACTAAATAACTAAATAACTAAATAACTAAATAACTAAATAACTAAATAACTAAATAACTAAATAACTAAATAACTAAATAACTAAATAACTAAATAACTAAATAACTAAATAACTAAATAACTAAATAACTAAATAACTAAATAACTAAATAACTAAATAACTAAATAACTAAATAACTAAATAACTAAATAACTAAATAACTAAATAACTAAATAACTAAATAACTAAATAACTAAATAACTAAATAACTAAATAACTAAATAACTAAATAACTAAATAACTAAATAACTAAATAACTAAATAACTAAATAACTAAATAACTAAATAACTAAATAACTAAATAACTAAATAACTAAATAACTAAATAACTAAATAACTAAATAACTAAATAACTAAATAACTAAATAACTAAATAACTAAATAACTAAATAACTAAATAACTAAATAACTAAATAACTAAATAACTAAATAACTAAATAACTAAATAACTAAATAACTAAATAACTAAATAACTAAATAACTAAATAACTAAATAACTAAATAACTAAATAACTAAATAACTAAATAACTAAATAACTAAATAACTAAATAACTAAATAACTAAATAACTAAATAACTAAATAACTAAATAACTAAATAACTAAATAACTAAATAACTAAATAACTAAATAACTAAATAACTAAATAACTAAATAACTAAATAACTAAATAACTAAATAACTAAATAACTAAATAACTAAATAACTAAATAACTAAATAACTAAATAACTAAATAACTAAATAACTAAATAACTAAATAACTAAATAACTAAATAACTAAATAACTAAATAACTAAATAACTAAATAACTAAATAACTAAATAACTAAATAACTAAATAACTAAATAACTAAATAACTAAATAACTAAATAACTAAATAACTAAATAACTAAATAACTAAATAACTAAATAACTAAATAACTAAATAACTAAATAACTAAATAACTAAATAACTAAATAACTAAATAACTAAATAACTAAATAACTAAATAACTAAATAACTAAATAACTAAATAACTAAATAACTAAATAACTAAATAACTAAATAACTAAATAACTAAATAACTAAATAACTAAATAACTAAATAACTAAATAACTAAATAACTAAATAACTAAATAACTAAATAACTAAATAACTAAATAACTAAATAACTAAATAACTAAATAACTAAATAACTAAATAACTAAATAACTAAATAACTAAATAACTAAATAACTAAATAACTAAATAACTAAATAACTAAATAACTAAATAACTAAATAACTAAATAACTAAATAACTAAATAACTAAATAACTAAATAACTAAATAACTAAATAACTAAATAACTAAATAACTAAATAACTAAATAACTAAATAACTAAATAACTAAATAACTAAATAACTAAATAACTAAATAACTAAATAACTAAATAACTAAATAACTAAATAACTAAATAACTAAATAACTAAATAACTAAATAACTAAATAACTAAATAACTAAATAACTAAATAACTAAATAACTAAATAACTAAATAACTAAATAACTAAATAACTAAATAACTAAATAACTAAATAACTAAATAACTAAATAACTAAATAACTAAATAACTAAATAACTAAATAACTAAATAACTAAATAACTAAATAACTAAATAACTAAATAACTAAATAACTAAATAACTAAATAACTAAATAACTAAATAACTAAATAACTAAATAACTAAATAACTAAATAACTAAATAACTAAATAACTAAATAACTAAATAACTAAATAACTAAATAACTAAATAACTAAATAACTAAATAACTAAATAACTAAATAACTAAATAACTAAATAACTAAATAACTAAATAACTAAATAACTAAATAACTAAATAACTAAATAACTAAATAACTAAATAACTAAATAACTAAATAACTAAATAACTAAATAACTAAATAACTAAATAACTAAATAACTAAATAACTAAATAACTAAATAACTAAATAACTAAATAACTAAATAACTAAATAACTAAATAACTAAATAACTAAATAACTAAATAACTAAATAACTAAATAACTAAATAACTAAATAACTAAATAACTAAATAACTAAATAACTAAATAACTAAATAACTAAATAACTAAATAACTAAATAACTAAATAACTAAATAACTAAATAACTAAATAACTAAATAACTAAATAACTAAATAACTAAATAACTAAATAACTAAATAACTAAATAACTAAATAACTAAATAACTAAATAACTAAATAACTAAATAACTAAATAACTAAATAACTAAATAACTAAATAACTAAATAACTAAATAACTAAATAACTAAATAACTAAATAACTAAATAACTAAATAACTAAATAACTAAATAACTAAATAACTAAATAACTAAATAACTAAATAACTAAATAACTAAATAACTAAATAACTAAATAACTAAATAACTAAATAACTAAATAACTAAATAACTAAATAACTAAATAACTAAATAACTAAATAACTAAATAACTAAATAACTAAATAACTAAATAACTAAATAACTAAATAACTAAATAACTAAATAACTAAATAACTAAATAACTAAATAACTAAATAACTAAATAACTAAATAACTAAATAACTAAATAACTAAATAACTAAATAACTAAATAACTAAATAACTAAATAACTAAATAACTAAATAACTAAATAACTAAATAACTAAATAACTAAATAACTAAATAACTAAATAACTAAATAACTAAATAACTAAATAACTAAATAACTAAATAACTAAATAACTAAATAACTAAATAACTAAATAACTAAATAACTAAATAACTAAATAACTAAATAACTAAATAACTAAATAACTAAATAACTAAATAACTAAATAACTAAATAACTAAATAACTAAATAACTAAATAACTAAATAACTAAATAACTAAATAACTAAATAACTAAATAACTAAATAACTAAATAACTAAATAACTAAATAACTAAATAACTAAATAACTAAATAACTAAATAACTAAATAACTAAATAACTAAATAACTAAATAACTAAATAACTAAATAACTAAATAACTAAATAACTAAATAACTAAATAACTAAATAACTAAATAACTAAATAACTAAATAACTAAATAACTAAATAACTAAATAACTAAATAACTAAATAACTAAATAACTAAATAACTAAATAACTAAATAACTAAATAACTAAATAACTAAATAACTAAATAACTAAATAACTAAATAACTAAATAACTAAATAACTAAATAACTAAATAACTAAATAACTAAATAACTAAATAACTAAATAACTAAATAACTAAATAACTAAATAACTAAATAACTAAATAACTAAATAACTAAATAACTAAATAACTAAATAACTAAATAACTAAATAACTAAATAACTAAATAACTAAATAACTAAATAACTAAATAACTAAATAACTAAATAACTAAATAACTAAATAACTAAATAACTAAATAACTAAATAACTAAATAACTAAATAACTAAATAACTAAATAACTAAATAACTAAATAACTAAATAACTAAATAACTAAATAACTAAATAACTAAATAACTAAATAACTAAATAACTAAATAACTAAATAACTAAATAACTAAATAACTAAATAACTAAATAACTAAATAACTAAATAACTAAATAACTAAATAACTAAATAACTAAATAACTAAATAACTAAATAACTAAATAACTAAATAACTAAATAACTAAATAACTAAATAACTAAATAACTAAATAACTAAATAACTAAATAACTAAATAACTAAATAACTAAATAACTAAATAACTAAATAACTAAATAACTAAATAACTAAATAACTAAATAACTAAATAACTAAATAACTAAATAACTAAATAACTAAATAACTAAATAACTAAATAACTAAATAACTAAATAACTAAATAACTAAATAACTAAATAACTAAATAACTAAATAACTAAATAACTAAATAACTAAATAACTAAATAACTAAATAACTAAATAACTAAATAACTAAATAACTAAATAACTAAATAACTAAATAACTAAATAACTAAATAACTAAATAACTAAATAACTAAATAACTAAATAACTAAATAACTAAATAACTAAATAACTAAATAACTAAATAACTAAATAACTAAATAACTAAATAACTAAATAACTAAATAACTAAATAACTAAATAACTAAATAACTAAATAACTAAATAACTAAATAACTAAATAACTAAATAACTAAATAACTAAATAACTAAATAACTAAATAACTAAATAACTAAATAACTAAATAACTAAATAACTAAATAACTAAATAACTAAATAACTAAATAACTAAATAACTAAATAACTAAATAACTAAATAACTAAATAACTAAATAACTAAATAACTAAATAACTAAATAACTAAATAACTAAATAACTAAATAACTAAATAACTAAATAACTAAATAACTAAATAACTAAATAACTAAATAACTAAATAACTAAATAACTAAATAACTAAATAACTAAATAACTAAATAACTAAATAACTAAATAACTAAATAACTAAATAACTAAATAACTAAATAACTAAATAACTAAATAACTAAATAACTAAATAACTAAATAACTAAATAACTAAATAACTAAATAACTAAATAACTAAATAACTAAATAACTAAATAACTAAATAACTAAATAACTAAATAACTAAATAACTAAATAACTAAATAACTAAATAACTAAATAACTAAATAACTAAATAACTAAATAACTAAATAACTAAATAACTAAATAACTAAATAACTAAATAACTAAATAACTAAATAACTAAATAACTAAATAACTAAATAACTAAATAACTAAATAACTAAATAACTAAATAACTAAATAACTAAATAACTAAATAACTAAATAACTAAATAACTAAATAACTAAATAACTAAATAACTAAATAACTAAATAACTAAATAACTAAATAACTAAATAACTAAATAACTAAATAACTAAATAACTAAATAACTAAATAACTAAATAACTAAATAACTAAATAACTAAATAACTAAATAACTAAATAACTAAATAACTAAATAACTAAATAACTAAATAACTAAATAACTAAATAACTAAATAACTAAATAACTAAATAACTAAATAACTAAATAACTAAATAACTAAATAACTAAATAACTAAATAACTAAATAACTAAATAACTAAATAACTAAATAACTAAATAACTAAATAACTAAATAACTAAATAACTAAATAACTAAATAACTAAATAACTAAATAACTAAATAACTAAATAACTAAATAACTAAATAACTAAATAACTAAATAACTAAATAACTAAATAACTAAATAACTAAATAACTAAATAACTAAATAACTAAATAACTAAATAACTAAATAACTAAATAACTAAATAACTAAATAACTAAATAACTAAATAACTAAATAACTAAATAACTAAATAACTAAATAACTAAATAACTAAATAACTAAATAACTAAATAACTAAATAACTAAATAACTAAATAACTAAATAACTAAATAACTAAATAACTAAATAACTAAATAACTAAATAACTAAATAACTAAATAACTAAATAACTAAATAACTAAATAACTAAATAACTAAATAACTAAATAACTAAATAACTAAATAACTAAATAACTAAATAACTAAATAACTAAATAACTAAATAACTAAATAACTAAATAACTAAATAACTAAATAACTAAATAACTAAATAACTAAATAACTAAATAACTAAATAACTAAATAACTAAATAACTAAATAACTAAATAACTAAATAACTAAATAACTAAATAACTAAATAACTAAATAACTAAATAACTAAATAACTAAATAACTAAATAACTAAATAACTAAATAACTAAATAACTAAATAACTAAATAACTAAATAACTAAATAACTAAATAACTAAATAACTAAATAACTAAATAACTAAATAACTAAATAACTAAATAACTAAATAACTAAATAACTAAATAACTAAATAACTAAATAACTAAATAACTAAATAACTAAATAACTAAATAACTAAATAACTAAATAACTAAATAACTAAATAACTAAATAACTAAATAACTAAATAACTAAATAACTAAATAACTAAATAACTAAATAACTAAATAACTAAATAACTAAATAACTAAATAACTAAATAACTAAATAACTAAATAACTAAATAACTAAATAACTAAATAACTAAATAACTAAATAACTAAATAACTAAATAACTAAATAACTAAATAACTAAATAACTAAATAACTAAATAACTAAATAACTAAATAACTAAATAACTAAATAACTAAATAACTAAATAACTAAATAACTAAATAACTAAATAACTAAATAACTAAATAACTAAATAACTAAATAACTAAATAACTAAATAACTAAATAACTAAATAACTAAATAACTAAATAACTAAATAACTAAATAACTAAATAACTAAATAACTAAATAACTAAATAACTAAATAACTAAATAACTAAATAACTAAATAACTAAATAACTAAATAACTAAATAACTAAATAACTAAATAACTAAATAACTAAATAACTAAATAACTAAATAACTAAATAACTAAATAACTAAATAACTAAATAACTAAATAACTAAATAACTAAATAACTAAATAACTAAATAACTAAATAACTAAATAACTAAATAACTAAATAACTAAATAACTAAATAACTAAATAACTAAATAACTAAATAACTAAATAACTAAATAACTAAATAACTAAATAACTAAATAACTAAATAACTAAATAACTAAATAACTAAATAACTAAATAACTAAATAACTAAATAACTAAATAACTAAATAACTAAATAACTAAATAACTAAATAACTAAATAACTAAATAACTAAATAACTAAATAACTAAATAACTAAATAACTAAATAACTAAATAACTAAATAACTAAATAACTAAATAACTAAATAACTAAATAACTAAATAACTAAATAACTAAATAACTAAATAACTAAATAACTAAATAACTAAATAACTAAATAACTAAATAACTAAATAACTAAATAACTAAATAACTAAATAACTAAATAACTAAATAACTAAATAACTAAATAACTAAATAACTAAATAACTAAATAACTAAATAACTAAATAACTAAATAACTAAATAACTAAATAACTAAATAACTAAATAACTAAATAACTAAATAACTAAATAACTAAATAACTAAATAACTAAATAACTAAATAACTAAATAACTAAATAACTAAATAACTAAATAACTAAATAACTAAATAACTAAATAACTAAATAACTAAATAACTAAATAACTAAATAACTAAATAACTAAATAACTAAATAACTAAATAACTAAATAACTAAATAACTAAATAACTAAATAACTAAATAACTAAATAACTAAATAACTAAATAACTAAATAACTAAATAACTAAATAACTAAATAACTAAATAACTAAATAACTAAATAACTAAATAACTAAATAACTAAATAACTAAATAACTAAATAACTAAATAACTAAATAACTAAATAACTAAATAACTAAATAACTAAATAACTAAATAACTAAATAACTAAATAACTAAATAACTAAATAACTAAATAACTAAATAACTAAATAACTAAATAACTAAATAACTAAATAACTAAATAACTAAATAACTAAATAACTAAATAACTAAATAACTAAATAACTAAATAACTAAATAACTAAATAACTAAATAACTAAATAACTAAATAACTAAATAACTAAATAACTAAATAACTAAATAACTAAATAACTAAATAACTAAATAACTAAATAACTAAATAACTAAATAACTAAATAACTAAATAACTAAATAACTAAATAACTAAATAACTAAATAACTAAATAACTAAATAACTAAATAACTAAATAACTAAATAACTAAATAACTAAATAACTAAATAACTAAATAACTAAATAACTAAATAACTAAATAACTAAATAACTAAATAACTAAATAACTAAATAACTAAATAACTAAATAACTAAATAACTAAATAACTAAATAACTAAATAACTAAATAACTAAATAACTAAATAACTAAATAACTAAATAACTAAATAACTAAATAACTAAATAACTAAATAACTAAATAACTAAATAACTAAATAACTAAATAACTAAATAACTAAATAACTAAATAACTAAATAACTAAATAACTAAATAACTAAATAACTAAATAACTAAATAACTAAATAACTAAATAACTAAATAACTAAATAACTAAATAACTAAATAACTAAATAACTAAATAACTAAATAACTAAATAACTAAATAACTAAATAACTAAATAACTAAATAACTAAATAACTAAATAACTAAATAACTAAATAACTAAATAACTAAATAACTAAATAACTAAATAACTAAATAACTAAATAACTAAATAACTAAATAACTAAATAACTAAATAACTAAATAACTAAATAACTAAATAACTAAATAACTAAATAACTAAATAACTAAATAACTAAATAACTAAATAACTAAATAACTAAATAACTAAATAACTAAATAACTAAATAACTAAATAACTAAATAACTAAATAACTAAATAACTAAATAACTAAATAACTAAATAACTAAATAACTAAATAACTAAATAACTAAATAACTAAATAACTAAATAACTAAATAACTAAATAACTAAATAACTAAATAACTAAATAACTAAATAACTAAATAACTAAATAACTAAATAACTAAATAACTAAATAACTAAATAACTAAATAACTAAATAACTAAATAACTAAATAACTAAATAACTAAATAACTAAATAACTAAATAACTAAATAACTAAATAACTAAATAACTAAATAACTAAATAACTAAATAACTAAATAACTAAATAACTAAATAACTAAATAACTAAATAACTAAATAACTAAATAACTAAATAACTAAATAACTAAATAACTAAATAACTAAATAACTAAATAACTAAATAACTAAATAACTAAATAACTAAATAACTAAATAACTAAATAACTAAATAACTAAATAACTAAATAACTAAATAACTAAATAACTAAATAACTAAATAACTAAATAACTAAATAACTAAATAACTAAATAACTAAATAACTAAATAACTAAATAACTAAATAACTAAATAACTAAATAACTAAATAACTAAATAACTAAATAACTAAATAACTAAATAACTAAATAACTAAATAACTAAATAACTAAATAACTAAATAACTAAATAACTAAATAACTAAATAACTAAATAACTAAATAACTAAATAACTAAATAACTAAATAACTAAATAACTAAATAACTAAATAACTAAATAACTAAATAACTAAATAACTAAATAACTAAATAACTAAATAACTAAATAACTAAATAACTAAATAACTAAATAACTAAATAACTAAATAACTAAATAACTAAATAACTAAATAACTAAATAACTAAATAACTAAATAACTAAATAACTAAATAACTAAATAACTAAATAACTAAATAACTAAATAACTAAATAACTAAATAACTAAATAACTAAATAACTAAATAACTAAATAACTAAATAACTAAATAACTAAATAACTAAATAACTAAATAACTAAATAACTAAATAACTAAATAACTAAATAACTAAATAACTAAATAACTAAATAACTAAATAACTAAATAACTAAATAACTAAATAACTAAATAACTAAATAACTAAATAACTAAATAACTAAATAACTAAATAACTAAATAACTAAATAACTAAATAACTAAATAACTAAATAACTAAATAACTAAATAACTAAATAACTAAATAACTAAATAACTAAATAACTAAATAACTAAATAACTAAATAACTAAATAACTAAATAACTAAATAACTAAATAACTAAATAACTAAATAACTAAATAACTAAATAACTAAATAACTAAATAACTAAATAACTAAATAACTAAATAACTAAATAACTAAATAACTAAATAACTAAATAACTAAATAACTAAATAACTAAATAACTAAATAACTAAATAACTAAATAACTAAATAACTAAATAACTAAATAACTAAATAACTAAATAACTAAATAACTAAATAACTAAATAACTAAATAACTAAATAACTAAATAACTAAATAACTAAATAACTAAATAACTAAATAACTAAATAACTAAATAACTAAATAACTAAATAACTAAATAACTAAATAACTAAATAACTAAATAACTAAATAACTAAATAACTAAATAACTAAATAACTAAATAACTAAATAACTAAATAACTAAATAACTAAATAACTAAATAACTAAATAACTAAATAACTAAATAACTAAATAACTAAATAACTAAATAACTAAATAACTAAATAACTAAATAACTAAATAACTAAATAACTAAATAACTAAATAACTAAATAACTAAATAACTAAATAACTAAATAACTAAATAACTAAATAACTAAATAACTAAATAACTAAATAACTAAATAACTAAATAACTAAATAACTAAATAACTAAATAACTAAATAACTAAATAACTAAATAACTAAATAACTAAATAACTAAATAACTAAATAACTAAATAACTAAATAACTAAATAACTAAATAACTAAATAACTAAATAACTAAATAACTAAATAACTAAATAACTAAATAACTAAATAACTAAATAACTAAATAACTAAATAACTAAATAACTAAATAACTAAATAACTAAATAACTAAATAACTAAATAACTAAATAACTAAATAACTAAATAACTAAATAACTAAATAACTAAATAACTAAATAACTAAATAACTAAATAACTAAATAACTAAATAACTAAATAACTAAATAACTAAATAACTAAATAACTAAATAACTAAATAACTAAATAACTAAATAACTAAATAACTAAATAACTAAATAACTAAATAACTAAATAACTAAATAACTAAATAACTAAATAACTAAATAACTAAATAACTAAATAACTAAATAACTAAATAACTAAATAACTAAATAACTAAATAACTAAATAACTAAATAACTAAATAACTAAATAACTAAATAACTAAATAACTAAATAACTAAATAACTAAATAACTAAATAACTAAATAACTAAATAACTAAATAACTAAATAACTAAATAACTAAATAACTAAATAACTAAATAACTAAATAACTAAATAACTAAATAACTAAATAACTAAATAACTAAATAACTAAATAACTAAATAACTAAATAACTAAATAACTAAATAACTAAATAACTAAATAACTAAATAACTAAATAACTAAATAACTAAATAACTAAATAACTAAATAACTAAATAACTAAATAACTAAATAACTAAATAACTAAATAACTAAATAACTAAATAACTAAATAACTAAATAACTAAATAACTAAATAACTAAATAACTAAATAACTAAATAACTAAATAACTAAATAACTAAATAACTAAATAACTAAATAACTAAATAACTAAATAACTAAATAACTAAATAACTAAATAACTAAATAACTAAATAACTAAATAACTAAATAACTAAATAACTAAATAACTAAATAACTAAATAACTAAATAACTAAATAACTAAATAACTAAATAACTAAATAACTAAATAACTAAATAACTAAATAACTAAATAACTAAATAACTAAATAACTAAATAACTAAATAACTAAATAACTAAATAACTAAATAACTAAATAACTAAATAACTAAATAACTAAATAACTAAATAACTAAATAACTAACAACTAACTAAATAACTAAATAACTAAATAACTAAATAACTAAATTAAATAACTAAATAACTAAATAACTAAATAACAAAATAACTAAATAACTAAATAACTAAATACTAAATAACTAAATAACTAAATAACTAACTAAATAACTAAATAACTAAATAACTAAATAACTAAATAACTAAATAACTAAATAACTAAATAACTAAATAACTAACTAACTAAATAACTAAATAACTAAATAACTAAATAACTAAATAACTAAATAACAAATAACTAAATAACTAAATAACTAAATAACTAAATAACTAAATAACTAAATAACTAAATAACTAAATAACTAAATAACTAAATAACTAAATAACTAAATAACTAAATAACTAAATAACTAAATAACTAAATAACTAAATAACTAAATAACTAATAACTAAATAACTAAATAACTAAATAACTAAATAACTAAATAACAAAATAACTAAATAACTAAATAACTAAATAACTAAATAACTAAATAACTAAATAACTAAATAACTAAATAACTAACTAAATAACTAAATAACTAAATAACTAAATAACTAATAACTAAATAACTAAATAACTAAATAACTAAATAACTAAATAACTAAATAACAAAATAACTAAATAACTAAATAACTAAATAACTAAATAACTAAATAACTAAATAACTAAATAACTAAATAACTAAATAACAAATAACTAAATAACTAAATAACTAAATAACTAAATACTAAATAACTAAATAACTAAATAACTAAATAACTAAATAACTAAATAACTAAATAACTAAATAACTAAATAACTAAATAACTAAATAACTAAATAACTAAATAACTAAATAACTAAATAACTAAATAACTAAATAACTAAATACTAAATAACTAAATAACTAAACTAACTAAATAACTAAACTAACTAAACTAACTAAATAACTAAATAAACTAAATAACTAAATAACTAAATAACTAAATAACAAAACTAAATAACTAAATAACTAAATAACTAAATAACTAAATAACTAAATAACAATACTAAATAACTAAATAACTAAATAACTAAATAACTAAATAACTAAATAACTAAATAACTAAATAACTAAATAACTAAATAACTAAATAACTAAATAACTAAATAACTAAATAACTAAATAACAAATAACTAAATAACTAAATAACTAAACAACTAAATAACGAAATAACTAAATAACTAAATAACAAATACAAATAACTAAATAACTAAATAACTAAATAACTAAATAACTAAATAACTAAATAACTAAATAACTAAATAACTAAATAACTAAATAACTAAATAACTAAATAACTAAATAACTAAATAACTAAATAACTAAATAACTAAATAACTAAATAACTAAATAACTAAATAACTAAATAACTAAATAACTAAATAACTAAAATAACTAAATAACTAAATAACTAAATAACTAAATAACTAAATAACTAAATAACTAAATAACTAAATAACTAAATAACTAATAACTAAATAACTAAATAACTAAATAACTAAATAACTAAATAACTAAATAACTAAAACAATAACTAAATAACTAAATAACTAAATAACTAAATAACTAAATAACTAAATAACTAAATAACTAAATAAACTAAATAACTAAATAACTAAATAACTAAATAACTAAATAACTAAATAACTAAATAACTAAATAACTAAATAACTAACTAATACTAAATAACTAAATACTAAATAACTAAATAACTAAATAACTAAATAACTAAATAACTAAATACTAAATAACTAAATAACTAAATAACTAATAACTAAATAACTAAATAACTAAATAACTAAATAACTAAATAACTAAATAACTAAATAACTAAATAACTAAATAACTAAATAACTAAATAACTAAATAACTAAATAACTAAATAACTAAATAACTAAATAACTAAATAACTAAATAACTAAATAACTAAATAACTAAATAACTAAATAACTAATGCTAAATAACTAATAACTAAATAACTAAATAACTAAATAACTAAATAACTAACTAAATAACTAAATAACTAAATAACTAAATACTAAATAACTAAATAACTAAATAACTAAATAACTAAATAACTAAATAACTAATAACTAAATAACTAAATAACTAAATAACTAAATAACTAAATAACTAAATAACTAAATAACTAAATAACTAAATAACTAAATAACTAAATAACTAAATAACTAAATAACTAAATAACTAAATAACTAAATAACTAAATAACTAAATAACTAAATAACTAAATAACTAAATAACTAAATAACTAAATAACTAAATAACTAAATAACTAAATAACTAAATAACTAAATAACTAAATAACTAAATAACTAAATAACTAAATAACAAATAACTAAATAACTAAATAACTAAATAACTAAATAACTAAATAACTAAATAACTAAATAACTAAATAACTAAATAACTAAATAACTAAATAACTAAATAACTAAATAACTAAATAACTAAATAACTAAATAACTAAATAACTAAATAACTAAATAACTAAATAACTAAATAACTAAATAACTAAATAACTAAATAACTAAATAACAAATAACTAAATAACTAAATAACTAAATAACTAAATAACTAAATAACTAAATAACTAAATAACTAAATAACTAAATAACTAAATAACTAAATAACTAAATAACTAAATAAACTAAATAACTAAATAACTAAATAACTAAATAACTAAATAACTAAATAACTAAATAACTAAATAACTAAATAACTAAATAATAACTAAATAACTAAATACTAAATAACTAAATAACTAAATAACTAAATAACTAAATAACTAAATAACTAAATAACTAAATAACTAAATAACTAAATAACTAAATAACTAAATAACTAAATAACTAAATAACTAAATAACTAATAACTAAATAACTAAATAACTAAATAACTAAATAACTAAATAACTAAATAACTAAATAACTAAATAACTAAATAACTAAATAACTAAATAACTAAATAACTAAATAACTAAATAACTAAATAACTAAATAACTAAATAACTAAATAACTAAATAACTAAATAACTAAATAACTAAATAACTAAATAACTAAATAACTAAATAACTAAATAACTAAATAACTAAATAACTAAATAACTAAATAACTAAATAACTAAATAACTAAATAACTAAATAACTAAATAACTAAATAACTAAATAACTAAATAACTAAATAACTAAATAACTAAATAACTAAATAACTAAATAAAACTAAATAACTAAATAACTAAATAACTAAATAACTAAATAACTAAATAACTAAATAACTAACTACAATAAACTAAATAACTAAATAACTAAATAACTAAATAACTAAATAACTAAATAACTAAATAACTAAATAACTAAATAACTAAATAACTAAATAACTAAATAACTAAATAACTAAATAACTAAATAACTAAATAACTAAATAACTAAATAACTAAATAACTAAATAACTAAATAACTAAATAACTAAATAACTAAATAACTAAATAACTAAATAACTAAATAACTAAATAACTAAATAACTAAATACTAAATAACTAAATAACTAAATAACTAAATAACTAAATAACTAAATAACTAAATAACTAAATAACTAAATACTAAATAACTAAATAACTAAATAACTAAATAACTAAATAACTAAATAACTAAATAACTAAATAACTAAATAACTAAATAACTAAATAACTAAATAACTAAATAACTAAATAACTAAATAACTAAATAACTAAATAACTAAATAACTAAATAACTAAATAACTAAATAACTAAATAACTAAATAACTAAATAACTAAATAACTAAATAACTAAATAACTAAATAACTAAATAACTAAATAACTAAATAACTAAATAACTAAATAACTAAATAACTAAATAACTAATAACTAAATAACTAAATAACTAAATAACTAAATAACTAAATAACTAAATAACTAAATAACTAAATAACTAAATAACTAAATAACTAAATAACTAAATAACTAAATAACTAAATAACTAAATAACTAAATAACTAAATAACTAAATAACTAAATAACTAAATAACTAAATAAACTAAATAACTAAATAACTAAATAACTAAATAACTAAATAACTAAATAACTAAATAACTAAATAACTAAATAACTAAATAACTAAATAACTAAATAACTAAATAACTAAATAACTAAATAACTAATACTAAATAACTAAATAACTAAATAACTAAATAACTAAATAACTAAATAACTAAATAACTAAATAACTAAATAACTAAATAACTAAATAACTAAATAACTAAATAACTAAATAACTAAAATAACTAATAACTAAATAACTAAATAACTAAATAACTAAATAACTAAATAACTAAATAAAACTAAATAACTAAATAACTAAATAACTAAATAACTAAATAACTAAATAACTAATAACTAAATAAACTAAATAACTAAATAACTAAATAACTAAATAACTAAATAACTAAATAACTACTAATAACTAAATAACTAAATAACTAAATAACTAAATAACTAAATAACTAAATAACTAAATAACTAAATAACTAAATAACTAATAACTAAATAACTAAATAACTAAATAACTAAATAACTAAATAACTAAATAACTAAATAACTAAATAATAAATAACTAAAATAACTAAATAACTAAATAACTAAATAACTAAATAACTAAATAACTAAATAACTAAATAACTAAATAACTAAATAACTAAATAACTAAATAACTAAATAACTAAATAACTAAATAACTAATAACTAAATAACTAAATAACTAAATAACTAAATAACTAAATAACTAAATAACTAAATAACTAAATAACTAAATAACTAAATAACTAAATAACTAAATAACTAAATAAATAACTAAATAACTAAATAACTAAATAACTAAATAACTAAATAACTAAATAACTAAATAACTAAATAACTAAATAACTAAATAACTAAATAACTAAATAACTAAATAACTAAATAACTAAATAACTAAAAACTAAATAACTAAATAACTAAATAACTAAATAACTAAATAACTAAATAACTAAATAACTAAATAACTAAATAACTAAATAACTAAATAACTAAATAACTAAATAACTAAATAACTAAATAACTAAATAACTAAATAACTAAATAACTAAATAACTAAATAACTAAATAACTAAATAACTAAATAACTAAATAACTAAATAACTAAATAACTAAATAACTAAATAACTAAATAACTAAATAACTAAATAACTAAATACTAAATAACTAAATAACTAAATAACTAAATAACTAAATAACTAAATAACTAAATAACTAAATAACTAAATAACTAAATACTAAATAACTAAATAACTAAATAACTAAATAACTAAATAACTAAATAAACTAAATAACTAAATAACTAAATACTAAATAACTAAATAACTAAAATAACTAAATAACTAAATAACTAAATAACTAAACTAACTAAACTAACTAAACTAACTAAATAACTAAATAACTAAATAACTAAATAAACTAAATAACTAAATAACTAAATAACAAAATAACTAAATAACTAAATAACTAAATAACTAAATAACTAAATAACTAAATAACTAAATAACTAAATAACTAAATAACTAAATAAACTAAATAACTAAATAACTAAATAACTAAATAACTAAATAACTAAATAACTAAATAACTAAATAACTAAATAACTAAATAACTAAATAACTAAATAACTAAATAACTAAATAACTAAATAACTAAATAACTAAATAACTAAATAACTAAATAACTAAATAACTAAATAACTAAATAACTAAATAACTAAATAACTAAATAACTAAATAACTAAATAACTAAATAACTAAATAACTAAATAACTAAATAACTAAATAACTAAATAACTAAATAACTAAATAACTAAATAACTAAATAACTAAATACTAAATAACTAAATAACTAAAAACTAAATAACTAAATAACTAAATAACTAAATAACTAATAACTAAATAACTAAATAACTAAATAACTAAATAACTAAATAACTAAATAACTAAATAACTAAATAACTAAATAACTAAATAACTAAATAACTAAATAACTAAAAACTAACTAAACTAACTAAACTAACTAAACTAACTAAACTAACTAAACTAACTAAACTAACTAAACTAACTAAAATAACTAAATAACTAAATAACTAAATAACTAAATAACTAAATAACTAAATAACTAAATAACTAAATAACTAAATAACTAAATAACTAAATAACTAAATAACTAAATAAACTAAATAACTAAATAACAAATAACTAAAAACTAAATAACTAAATAACTAAATAACTAAATAACTAAATAACTAAATAACTAAATAACTAAATAACTAAATAACTAAATAACTAAATAACTAAATAACTAAATAACTAAATAACTAAATAACTAAATAACTAAATAACTAAATAACTAAATAACTAAATAACTAAATAACTAAATAACTAAATAACTAAATAACTAAATAACTAAATAACTAAATAACTAAATAACTAAATAACTAAATAACTAAATAACTAAATAACTAAATAACTAAATAACTAAATAACTAAATAACTAAATAACTAAATAACTAAATAACTAAATAACTAAATAACTAAATAACTAAATAACTAAATAACTAAATAACTAAATAACTAAATAACTAAATAACTAAATAACTAAATAACTAAATAACTAAATAACTAATAACTAAATAACTAAATAACTAAATAACTAAATAACTAAATAACTAAATAACTAAATAACTAAATAACTAAATAACAAATAACTAAATAACTAAATAACTAAATAACTAAATAACTAAATAACTAAATAACTAAATAACTAAATAACTAAATAACTAAATAACTAAATAACTAAATAACTAAATAACTAATAACTAAATAACTAAATAACTAAATAACTAAATAACTAAATAACTAAATAACTAAATAACTAAATAACTAAATAACTAAATAACTAAATAACTAAATAACTAAATAACTAAATAACTAAATAACTAAATAACTAAATAACTATAACTAAATAACTAAAATAACAAATAACTAAATAACTAAATAACTAAATAACTAAATAACTAAATAACTAAATAACTAAATAACTAAATAACTAAATAACTAAATAACTAAATAACTAAATAACTAAATAACTAAATAACTAAATAACTAAATAACTAAATAACTAAAAACTAAATAACTAAATAACTAAATAACTAAATAACTAAATAACTAAATAACTAAATAACTAAATAACTAAATAACTAAATAACTAAATAACTAAATAACTAAATAACTAAATAACTAAATAACTAAATAACTAAATAACTAAATAACTAAATAACTAAATAACTAAATAACTAAATAACTAAATAACTAAATAACTAAAAACTAAATAACTAAATAACTAAATAACTAAATAACTAAATAACTAAATAACTAAATAACTAAATAACTAAATAACTAAATAACTAAATAACTAAATAACTAAATAACTAAATAACTAAATAACTAATAACTAAATAACTAAATAACTAAATAACTAATAACTAAATAACTAAATAACTAAATAACTAAATAACTAAATAACTAAATAACTAAATAACTAAATAACTAAATAACTAAATAACTAAATAACTAAATAACTAAATAACTAAATAACTAAATAACTAAAACTAAATAACTAAATAACTAAATAACTAAATACTAAATAACTAAATAACTAAATAACTAAATAACTAAATAACTAAATAACTAAATAACTAAATAACTAAATAACTAAATAACTAAATAACTAAATAACTAAATAACTAAAATAACTAAATAACTAAATAACTAAATAACTAAATAACTAAATAACTAATAACTAAATAACTAAATAACTAAATAACTAAATAACTAAATAACTAAATAACTAAATAACTAAATAACTAAATAACTAAATAACTAAATAACTAAATAACTAAATAACTAAATAACTAAATAACTAAATAACTAAATAACTAAATAACTAAATACTAAATAACTAAATAACTAAATAATAAATACTAAATAACTAAATAACTAAATAACTAAATAACTAAATAACTAAATAACTAAATAACTAAATAACTAAATAACTAAATAACTAAATAACTAAATAACTAAATAACTAATAACTAAATAACTAAATAACTAAATAACTAAATAACTAAATAACTAAATAACTAAATAACTAAATAACTAAATAACTAAATAACTAAATAACTAAATAACTAAATAACTAAATAACTAAATAAACTAAATAACTAAATAACTAAATAACTAAATACTAATAACTAAATAACTAAATAACTAAATAACTAAATAACTAAATAACTAAATAACTAAATAACTAAATAACTAAATAACTAAATAACTAAATAACTAATAACTAAATAACTAAATAACTAAATAACTAAATAACTAAATAACTAAATAACTAAATAACTAAATAACTAAATAACTAAATAACTAAATAACTAAATAACTAAATAACTAAATAACTAAATAACTAACTAAATAACTAAATAACTAAATAACTAAATAAACTAAATAACTAAATAACTAAATAACTAAATAACTAAATAACTAAATAACTAAATAACTAATAACTAAATAACTAAATAACTAAATACTAATAACTAAATAACTAAATAACTAAATAACTAAATAACTAAATAACTAAATAACTAAATAACTAAATAACTAAATAACTAAATAACTAAATAACTAAATAACTAAATAACTAAATAACTAAATAACTAAATAACTAAATAACTAAATAACTAAATACCTAAATAACTAAATAAC
This sequence comes from Nebria salina, assembly GCA_944039245.1. Taxonomy (NCBI): domain Eukaryota; kingdom Metazoa; phylum Arthropoda; class Insecta; order Coleoptera; family Carabidae; genus Nebria; species Nebria salina. Next base: position 54,747 of record CALUEK010000284.1, on the reverse strand, counting down.
TAAATAACTAAATAACTAAATAACTAAATAACTAAATAACTAAATAACTAAATAACTAAATAACTAAATAACTAAATAACTAAATAACTAAATAACTAAATAACTAAATAACTAAATAACTAAATAACTAAATAACTAAATAACTAAATAACTAAATAACTAAATAACTAAATAACTAAATAACTAAATAACTAAATAACTAAATAACTAAATAACTAAATAACTAAATAACTAAATAACTAAATAACTAAATAACTAAATAACTAAATAACTAAATAACTAAATAACTAAACTAAATAACTAAATAACTAAATAACTAAATAACTAATAACTAAATAACTAAATAACTAAATAACTAAATAACTAAATAAACTAAATAACTAAATAACTAAATAACTAAATAACTAAATAACTAAATAACTAAATAACTAAATAACTAATAACTAAATAACTAAATAACTAAATACTAATAACTAAATAACTAAATAACTAAATAACTAAATAACTAAATAACTAAATAACTAAATAACTAATAACTAAATAACTAAATAATAAATAACTAAATAACTAAATAACTAAATAACTAAATAACTAAATACTAAATAATAAATACTAAATAACAAATAACTAAATAACTAAATAACTAAATAACTAAATAACTAAATAACTAAATAACTAAATAACTAAATAACTAATAACTAATAACTAAATAACTAAATAACAAAAGACCTAAATAACTAAATAACTAAATAACTAAATAACTAAATAACTAAATAACTAAATAACTAAATAACTAAATAACTAAATAACTAAATAACTAAATAACTAAATAACTAAATAACTAAATAACTAAATAACTAAATAACTAAATAACTAAATAACTAAATAACTAAATAACTAATAACTAAATAACTAAATAACTAAATAACTAAATAACTAAATAACTAAATAACTAAATAACTAAATAACTAAATAACTAAATAACTAAATAACTAAATAACTAAATAACTAAATAACTAAATAACTAAATAACTAAATAACTAAATAACTAAATAACTAAATAACTAATAACTAAATAACTAAATAACTAAATAACTAAATAACTAAATAACTAAATAACTAAATAACTAAATAACTAAATAACTAAATACTAAATAACTAAATAACTAAATAACTAAATAACTAAATAACTAAATAACTAAATAACTAATAACTAAATAACTAAATAACTAAATAACTAAATAACTAAATAACTAAATAACTAAATAACTAAATAACTAAATAACTAAATAACTAAATAACTAAATAACTAAATAACTAAAAACTAAATAACTAAATAACTAAATAACTAAATAACTAAATAACTAATAACTAAATAACTAAATAACTAAATAACTAAATAACTAAATAACTAAATAACTAAATAACTAAATAACTAATAACTAAATAACTAAATAACTAAATAACTAAATAACTAAATAACTAAATAACTAAATACTAAATAACTAAATAACTAAATAACTAAATAACTAAATAACTAAATAACTAAATAACTAAATAACTAAATAAACTAAATAACTAAATAACTAATAACTAAATAACTAAATACTAATAACTAAATAACTAAATAACTAATAACTAAATAACTAAATAACTAAATAACTAAATAACTAAATAACTAAATAACTAAATAACTAAATAACTAAATAACTAAATAACTAAATAACTAAATAACTAAATAACTAAATAACTAAATAACTAAATAACTAAATAACTAAATAACTAAATAACTAAATAACTAAATACTAAATAACTAAATAACTAAATAACTAAATAACTAAATAACTAAATAAATAACTAAAAACTAAATAACTAAATAACTAAATAACTAAATAACTAAATAACTAAATAACTAAATAACTAAATAACTAAATAACTAAATAACTAAATAACTAAATAACTAATAACTAAATAACAAATAACTAAATAACTAAATAACTAAATAACTAAATAACTAAATAACTAAATAACTAAATAACTAAATAACTAAATAACTAAATAACTAAATAACTAAATAACTAAATAACTAAATAACTAAATAACTAAATAACTAAATAACTAAATAACTAAATAACTAAATAACTAAATAACTAATAACTAAATAACTAAATAACTAAATAACTAAATAACTAAATAACTAAATAACTAAATAACTAAATAACCTAAATAACTAAATAACTAAATAACTAAATAACTAAATAACTAAATAACTAAATAACTAAATAACTAAATAACTAAATAACTAAATAACTAAATAACTAAATAACTAAATAACTAAATAACTAAATAACAAATAACTAAATAACTAAATAACTAAATAACTAAATAACTAAATAACTAAATAACTAAATAACTAAATAACTAAATAACTAAATAACTAATAACTAAATAACTAAATAACTAAATAACTAAATAACTAAATAACTAAATAACTAAATAACTAAATAACTAAATAACTAAATAACTAAATAACTAAATAACTAAATAACTAAATAACTAAATAACTAAATAACTAAATAACTAAATAACTAAATAACTAAATAACTAAATAACTAAATAACTAAATAACTAATAACTAAATAACTAAATAACTAAATAACTAAATAACTAAATAACTAAATAACTAAATAACTAAATAACTAAATAACTAAATAACTAAATAACTAAATAACTAAATAACTAAATAACTAAATAACTAAATAACTAAATAACTAAATAACTAAATAACTAAATAACTAAATAACTAAATAACTAAATAACTAATAACTAAATAACTAAATAACTAAATAACTAAAAACCTAAATAACTAAATAACTAAATAACTAAATAACTAAATAACTAAATAACTAAATAACTAAATAACTAAATAACTAAATAACTAAATAACTAAATAACTAAATAACTAAATAACTAAATAACTAAATAACTAAATAACTAAATAACTAAATAACTAAATAACTAAATAACTAAATAACTAAATAACTAAATAACTAAATAACTAAATAACTAAATAACTAAATAACTAAATAACTAAATAACTAAATAACTAAATAACTAAATAACTAAATAACTAAATAACTAAATAACTAAATAACTAAATAACTAAATAACTAAATAACTAAATAACTAAATAACTAAATAACTAAATAACTAAATAACTAAATAACTAAATAACTAAATAACTAAATAACTAAATAACTAAATAACTAAATAACTAAATAACTAAATAACTAAATAACTAAATAACTAAATAACTAAATAACTAAATAACTAAATAACTAAATAACTAAATAACTAAATAACTAAATAACTAAATAACTAAATAACTAAATAACTAAATAACTAAATAACTAAATAACTAAATAACTAAATAACTAAATAACTAAATAACTAAATAACTAAATAACTAAATAACTAAATAACTAAATAACTAAATAACTAAATAACTAAATAACTAAATAACTAAATAACTAAATAACTAAATAACTAAATAACTAAATAACTAAATAACTAAATAACTAAATAACTAAATAACTAAATAACTAAATAACTAAATAACTAAATAACTAAATAACTAAATAACTAAATAACTAAATAACTAAATAACTAAATAACTAAATAACTAAATAACTAAATAACTAAATAACTAAATAACTAAATAACTAAATAACTAAATAACTAAATAACTAAATAACTAAATAACTAAATAACTAAATAACTAAATAACTAAATAACTAAATAACTAAATAACTAAATAACTAAATAACTAAATAACTAAATAACTAAATAACTAAATAACTAAATAACTAAATAACTAAATAACTAAATAACTAAATAACTAAATAACTAAATAACTAAATAACTAAATAACTAAATAACTAAATAACTAAATAACTAAATAACTAAATAACTAAATAACTAAATAACTAAATAACTAAATAACTAAATAACTAAATAACTAAATAACTAAATAACTAAATAACTAAATAACTAAATAACTAAATAACTAAATAACTAAATAACTAAATAACTAAATAACTAAATAACTAAATAACTAAATAACTAAATAACTAAATAACTAAATAACTAAATAACTAAATAACTAAATAACTAAATAACTAAATAACTAAATAACTAAATAACTAAATAACTAAATAACTAAATAACTAAATAACTAAATAACTAAATAACTAAATAACTAAATAACTAAATAACTAAATAACTAAATAACTAAATAACTAAATAACTAAATAACTAAATAACTAAATAACTAAATAACTAAATAACTAAATAACTAAATAACTAAATAACTAAATAACTAAATAACTAAATAACTAAATAACTAAATAACTAAATAACTAAATAACTAAATAACTAAATAACTAAATAACTAAATAACTAAATAACTAAATAACTAAATAACTAAATAACTAAATAACTAAATAACTAAATAACTAAATAACTAAATAACTAAATAACTAAATAACTAAATAACTAAATAACTAAATAACTAAATAACTAAATAACTAAATAACTAAATAACTAAATAACTAAATAACTAAATAACTAAATAACTAAATAACTAAATAACTAAATAACTAAATAACTAAATAACTAAATAACTAAATAACTAAATAACTAAATAACTAAATAACTAAATAACTAAATAACTAAATAACTAAATAACTAAATAACTAAATAACTAAATAACTAAATAACTAAATAACTAAATAACTAAATAACTAAATAACTAAATAACTAAATAACTAAATAACTAAATAACTAAATAACTAAATAACTAAATAACTAAATAACTAAATAACTAAATAACTAAATAACTAAATAACTAAATAACTAAATAACTAAATAACTAAATAACTAAATAACTAAATAACTAAATAACTAAATAACTAAATAACTAAATAACTAAATAACTAAATAACTAAATAACTAAATAACTAAATAACTAAATAACTAAATAACTAAATAACTAAATAACTAAATAACTAAATAACTAAATAACTAAATAACTAAATAACTAAATAACTAAATAACTAAATAACTAAATAACTAAATAACTAAATAACTAAATAACTAAATAACTAAATAACTAAATAACTAAATAACTAAATAACTAAATAACTAAATAACTAAATAACTAAATAACTAAATAACTAAATAACTAAATAACTAAATAACTAAATAACTAAATAACTAAATAACTAAATAACTAAATAACTAAATAACTAAATAACTAAATAACTAAATAACTAAATAACTAAATAACTAAATAACTAAATAACTAAATAACTAAATAACTAAATAACTAAATAACTAAATAACTAAATAACTAAATAACTAAATAACTAAATAACTAAATAACTAAATAACTAAATAACTAAATAACTAAATAACTAAATAACTAAATAACTAAATAACTAAATAACTAAATAACTAAATAACTAAATAACTAAATAACTAAATAACTAAATAACTAAATAACTAAATAACTAAATAACTAAATAACTAAATAACTAAATAACTAAATAACTAAATAACTAAATAACTAAATAACTAAATAACTAAATAACTAAATAACTAAATAACTAAATAACTAAATAACTAAATAACTAAATAACTAAATAACTAAATAACTAAATAACTAAATAACTAAATAACTAAATAACTAAATAACTAAATAACTAAATAACTAAATAACTAAATAACTAAATAACTAAATAACTAAATAACTAAATAACTAAATAACTAAATAACTAAATAACTAAATAACTAAATAACTAAATAACTAAATAACTAAATAACTAAATAACTAAATAACTAAATAACTAAATAACTAAATAACTAAATAACTAAATAACTAAATAACTAAATAACTAAATAACTAAATAACTAAATAACTAAATAACTAAATAACTAAATAACTAAATAACTAAATAACTAAATAACTAAATAACTAAATAACTAAATAACTAAATAACTAAATAACTAAATAACTAAATAACTAAATAACTAAATAACTAAATAACTAAATAACTAAATAACTAAATAACTAAATAACTAAATAACTAAATAACTAAATAACTAAATAACTAAATAACTAAATAACTAAATAACTAAATAACTAAATAACTAAATAACTAAATAACTAAATAACTAAATAACTAAATAACTAAATAACTAAATAACTAAATAACTAAATAACTAAATAACTAAATAACTAAATAACTAAATAACTAAATAACTAAATAACTAAATAACTAAATAACTAAATAACTAAATAACTAAATAACTAAATAACTAAATAACTAAATAACTAAATAACTAAATAACTAAATAACTAAATAACTAAATAACTAAATAACTAAATAACTAAATAACTAAATAACTAAATAACTAAATAACTAAATAACTAAATAACTAAATAACTAAATAACTAAATAACTAAATAACTAAATAACTAAATAACTAAATAACTAAATAACTAAATAACTAAATAACTAAATAACTAAATAACTAAATAACTAAATAACTAAATAACTAAATAACTAAATAACTAAATAACTAAATAACTAAATAACTAAATAACTAAATAACTAAATAACTAAATAACTAAATAACTAAATAACTAAATAACTAAATAACTAAATAACTAAATAACTAAATAACTAAATAACTAAATAACTAAATAACTAAATAACTAAATAACTAAATAACTAAATAACTAAATAACTAAATAACTAAATAACTAAATAACTAAATAACTAAATAACTAAATAACTAAATAACTAAATAACTAAATAACTAAATAACTAAATAACTAAATAACTAAATAACTAAATAACTAAATAACTAAATAACTAAATAACTAAATAACTAAATAACTAAATAACTAAATAACTAAATAACTAAATAACTAAATAACTAAATAACTAAATAACTAAATAACTAAATAACTAAATAACTAAATAACTAAATAACTAAATAACTAAATAACTAAATAACTAAATAACTAAATAACTAAATAACTAAATAACTAAATAACTAAATAACTAAATAACTAAATAACTAAATAACTAAATAACTAAATAACTAAATAACTAAATAACTAAATAACTAAATAACTAAATAACTAAATAACTAAATAACTAAATAACTAAATAACTAAATAACTAAATAACTAAATAACTAAATAACTAAATAACTAAATAACTAAATAACTAAATAACTAAATAACTAAATAACTAAATAACTAAATAACTAAATAACTAAATAACTAAATAACTAAATAACTAAATAACTAAATAACTAAATAACTAAATAACTAAATAACTAAATAACTAAATAACTAAATAACTAAATAACTAAATAACTAAATAACTAAATAACTAAATAACTAAATAACTAAATAACTAAATAACTAAATAACTAAATAACTAAATAACTAAATAACTAAATAACTAAATAACTAAATAACTAAATAACTAAATAACTAAATAACTAAATAACTAAATAACTAAATAACTAAATAACTAAATAACTAAATAACTAAATAACTAAATAACTAAATAACTAAATAACTAAATAACTAAATAACTAAATAACTAAATAACTAAATAACTAAATAACTAAATAACTAAATAACTAAATAACTAAATAACTAAATAACTAAATAACTAAATAACTAAATAACTAAATAACTAAATAACTAAATAACTAAATAACTAAATAACTAAATAACTAAATAACTAAATAACTAAATAACTAAATAACTAAATAACTAAATAACTAAATAACTAAATAACTAAATAACTAAATAACTAAATAACTAAATAACTAAATAACTAAATAACTAAATAACTAAATAACTAAATAACTAAATAACTAAATAACTAAATAACTAAATAACTAAATAACTAAATAACTAAATAACTAAATAACTAAATAACTAAATAACTAAATAACTAAATAACTAAATAACTAAATAACTAAATAACTAAATAACTAAATAACTAAATAACTAAATAACTAAATAACTAAATAACTAAATAACTAAATAACTAAATAACTAAATAACTAAATAACTAAATAACTAAATAACTAAATAACTAAATAACTAAATAACTAAATAACTAAATAACTAAATAACTAAATAACTAAATAACTAAATAACTAAATAACTAAATAACTAAATAACTAAATAACTAAATAACTAAATAACTAAATAACTAAATAACTAAATAACTAAATAACTAAATAACTAAATAACTAAATAACTAAATAACTAAATAACTAAATAACTAAATAACTAAATAACTAAATAACTAAATAACTAAATAACTAAATAACTAAATAACTAAATAACTAAATAACTAAATAACTAAATAACTAAATAACTAAATAACTAAATAACTAAATAACTAAATAACTAAATAACTAAATAACTAAATAACTAAATAACTAAATAACTAAATAACTAAATAACTAAATAACTAAATAACTAAATAACTAAATAACTAAATAACTAAATAACTAAATAACTAAATAACTAAATAACTAAATAACTAAATAACTAAATAACTAAATAACTAAATAACTAAATAACTAAATAACTAAATAACTAAATAACTAAATAACTAAATAACTAAAAAACTAAATAAATATAACTAAATAACTAAATAACTAAATAACTAAATAAATAAATAACTAAATAAATAAAAAACTAAATAACTAAATAACTAAATAACTAAATAACTAAATAACTAAATAACTAAATAACTAAATAACTAAATAACTAAATAACTAAATAACTAAATAACTAAATAACTAAATAACTAAATAACTAAATAACTAAATACTAAATAACTAAATAACTAAATAACTAAATAACTAAATAACTAAATAACTAAATAACTAAATAACTAAATAACTAAATAACTAAATAACTAAATAACTAAATAACTAAATAACTAAATAACTAAATAACTAAATAACTAAATAACTAAATAACTAAATAACTAAATAACTAAATAACTAAATAACTAAATAACTAAATAACTAAATAACTAAATAACTAAATAACTAAATAACTAAATAACTAAATAACTAAATAACTAAATAACTAAATAACTAAATAACTAAATAACTAAATAACTAAATAACTAAATAACTAAATAACTAAATAACTAAATAACTAAATAACTAAATAACTAAATAACTAAATAACTAAATAACTAAATAACTAAATAACTAAATAACTAAATAACTAAATAACTAAATAACTAAATAACTAAATAACTAAATAACTAAATAACTAAATAACTAAATAACTAAATAACTAAATAACTAAATAACTAAATAACTAAATAACTAAATAACTAAATAACTAAATAACTAAATAACTAAATAACTAAATAACTAAATAACTAAATAACTAAATAACTAAATAACTAAATAACTAAATAACTAAATAACTAAATAACTAAATAACTAAATAACTAAATAACTAAATAACTAAATAACTAAATAACTAAATAACTAAATAACTAAATAACTAAATAACTAAATAACTAAATAACTAAATAACTAAATAACTAAATAACTAAATAACTAAATAACTAAATAACTAAATAACTAAATAACTAAATAACTAAATAACTAAATAACTAAATAACTAAATAACTAAATAACTAAATAACTAAATAACTAAATAACTAAATAACTAAATAACTAAATAACTAAATAACTAAATAACTAAATAACTAAATAACTAAATAACTAAATAACTAAATAACTAAATAACTAAATAACTAAATAACTAAATAACTAAATAACTAAATAACTAAATAACTAAATAACTAAATAACTAAATAACTAAATAACTAAATAACTAAATAACTAAATAACTAAATAACTAAATAACTAAATAACTAAATAACTAAATAACTAAATAACTAAATAACTAAATAACTAAATAACTAAATAACTAAATAACTAAATAACTAAATAACTAAATAACTAAATAACTAAATAACTAAATAACTAAATAACTAAATAACTAAATAACTAAATAACTAAATAACTAAATAACTAAATAACTAAATAACTAAATAACTAAATAACTAAATAACTAAATAACTAAATAACTAAATAACTAAATAACTAAATAACTAAATAACTAAATAACTAAATAACTAAATAACTAAATAACTAAATAACTAAATAACTAAATAACTAAATAACTAAATAACTAAATAACTAAATAACTAAATAACTAAATAACTAAATAACTAAATAACTAAATAACTAAATAACTAAATAACTAAATAACTAAATAACTAAATAACTAAATAACTAAATAACTAAATAACTAAATAACTAAATAACTAAATAACTAAATAACTAAATAACTAAATAACTAAATAACTAAATAACTAAATAACTAAATAACTAAATAACTAAATAACTAAATAACTAAATAACTAAATAACTAAATAACTAAATAACTAAATAACTAAATAACTAAATAACTAAATAACTAAATAACTAAATAACTAAATAACTAAATAACTAAATAACTAAATAACTAAATAACTAAATAACTAAATAACTAAATAACTAAATAACTAAATAACTAAATAACTAAATAACTAAATAACTAAATAACTAAATAACTAAATAACTAAATAACTAAATAACTAAATAACTAAATAACTAAATAACTAAATAACTAAATAACTAAATAACTAAATAACTAAATAACTAAATAACTAAATAACTAAATAACTAAATAACTAAATAACTAAATAACTAAATAACTAAATAACTAAATAACTAAATAACTAAATAACTAAATAACTAAATAACTAAATAACTAAATAACTAAATAACTAAATAACTAAATAACTAAATAACTAAATAACTAAATAACTAAATAACTAAATAACTAAATAACTAAATAACTAAATAACTAAATAACTAAATAACTAAATAACTAAATAACTAAATAACTAAATAACTAAATAACTAAATAACTAAATAACTAAATAACTAAATAACTAAATAACTAAATAACTAAATAACTAAATAACTAAATAACTAAATAACTAAATAACTAAATAACTAAATAACTAAATAACTAAATAACTAAATAACTAAATAACTAAATAACTAAATAACTAAATAACTAAATAACTAAATAACTAAATAACTAAATAACTAAATAACTAAATAACTAAATAACTAAATAACTAAATAACTAAATAACTAAATAACTAAATAACTAAATAACTAAATAACTAAATAACTAAATAACTAAATAACTAAATAACTAAATAACTAAATAACTAAATAACTAAATAACTAAATAACTAAATAACTAAATAACTAAATAACTAAATAACTAAATAACTAAATAACTAAATAACTAAATAACTAAATAACTAAATAACTAAATAACTAAATAACTAAATAACTAAATAACTAAATAACTAAATAACTAAATAACTAAATAACTAAATAACTAAATAACTAAATAACTAAATAACTAAATAACTAAATAACTAAATAACTAAATAACTAAATAACTAAATAACTAAATAACTAAATAACTAAATAACTAAATAACTAAATAACTAAATAACTAAATAACTAAATAACTAAATAACTAAATAACTAAATAACTAAATAACTAAATAACTAAATAACTAAATAACTAAATAACTAAATAACTAAATAACTAAATAACTAAATAACTAAATAACTAAATAACTAAATAACTAAATAACTAAATAACTAAATAACTAAATAACTAAATAACTAAATAACTAAATAACTAAATAACTAAATAACTAAATAACTAAATAACTAAATAACTAAATAACTAAATAACTAAATAACTAAATAACTAAATAACTAAATAACTAAATAACTAAATAACTAAATAACTAAATAACTAAATAACTAAATAACTAAATAACTAAATAACTAAATAACTAAATAACTAAATAACTAAATAACTAAATAACTAAATAACTAAATAACTAAATAACTAAATAACTAAATAACTAAATAACTAAATAACTAAATAACTAAATAACTAAATAACTAAATAACTAAATAACTAAATAACTAAATAACTAAATAACTAAATAACTAAATAACTAAATAACTAAATAACTAAATAACTAAATAACTAAATAACTAAATAACTAAATAACTAAATAACTAAATAACTAAATAACTAAATAACTAAATAACTAAATAACTAAATAACTAAATAACTAAATAACTAAATAACTAAATAACTAAATAACTAAATAACTAAATAACTAAATAACTAAATAACTAAATAACTAAATAACTAAATAACTAAATAACTAAATAACTAAATAACTAAATAACTAAATAACTAAATAACTAAATAACTAAATAACTAAATAACTAAATAACTAAATAACTAAATAACTAAATAACTAAATAACTAAATAACTAAATAACTAAATAACTAAATAACTAAATAACTAAATAACTAAATAACTAAATAACTAAATAACTAAATAACTAAATAACTAAATAACTAAATAACTAAATAACTAAATAACTAAATAACTAAATAACTAAATAACTAAATAACTAAATAACTAAATAACTAAATAACTAAATAACTAAATAACTAAATAACTAAATAACTAAATAACTAAATAACTAAATAACTAAATAACTAAATAACTAAATAACTAAATAACTAAATAACTAAATAACTAAATAACTAAATAACTAAATAACTAAATAACTAAATAACTAAATAACTAAATAACTAAATAACTAAATAACTAAATAACTAAATAACTAAATAACTAAATAACTAAATAACTAAATAACTAAATAACTAAATAACTAAATAACTAAATAACTAAATAACTAAATAACTAAATAACTAAATAACTAAATAACTAAATAACTAAATAACTAAATAACTAAATAACTAAATAACTAAATAACTAAATAACTAAATAACTAAATAACTAAATAACTAAATAACTAAATAACTAAATAACTAAATAACTAAATAACTAAATAACTAAATAACTAAATAACTAAATAACTAAATAACTAAATAACTAAATAACTAAATAACTAAATAACTAAATAACTAAATAACTAAATAACTAAATAACTAAATAACTAAATAACTAAATAACTAAATAACTAAATAACTAAATAACTAAATAACTAAATAACTAAATAACTAAATAACTAAATAACTAAATAACTAAATAACTAAATAACTAAATAACTAAATAACTAAATAACTAAATAACTAAATAACTAAATAACTAAATAACTAAATAACTAAATAACTAAATAACTAAATAACTAAATAACTAAATAACTAAATAACTAAATAACTAAATAACTAAATAACTAAATAACTAAATAACTAAATAACTAAATAACTAAATAACTAAATAACTAAATAACTAAATAACTAAATAACTAAATAACTAAATAACTAAATAACTAAATAACTAAATAACTAAATAACTAAATAACTAAATAACTAAATAACTAAATAACTAAATAACTAAATAACTAAATAACTAAATAACTAAATAACTAAATAACTAAATAACTAAATAACTAAATAACTAAATAACTAAATAACTAAATAACTAAATAACTAAATAACTAAATAACTAAATAACTAAATAACTAAATAACTAAATAACTAAATAACTAAATAACTAAATAACTAAATAACTAAATAACTAAATAACTAAATAACTAAATAACTAAATAACTAAATAACTAAATAACTAAATAACTAAATAACTAAATAACTAAATAACTAAATAACTAAATAACTAAATAACTAAATAACTAAATAACTAAATAACTAAATAACTAAATAACTAAATAACTAAATAACTAAATAACTAAATAACTAAATAACTAAATAACTAAATAACTAAATAACTAAATAACTAAATAACTAAATAACTAAATAACTAAATAACTAAATAACTAAATAACTAAATAACTAAATAACTAAATAACTAAATAACTAAATAACTAAATAACTAAATAACTAAATAACTAAATAACTAAATAACTAAATAACTAAATAACTAAATAACTAAATAACTAAATAACTAAATAACTAAATAACTAAATAACTAAATAACTAAATAACTAAATAACTAAATAACTAAATAACTAAATAACTAAATAACTAAATAACTAAATAACTAAATAACTAAATAACTAAATAACTAAATAACTAAATAACTAAATAACTAAATAACTAAATAACTAAATAACTAAATAACTAAATAACTAAATAACTAAATAACTAAATAACTAAATAACTAAATAACTAAATAACTAAATAACTAAATAACTAAATAACTAAATAACTAAATAACTAAATAACTAAATAACTAAATAACTAAATAACTAAATAACTAAATAACTAAATAACTAAATAACTAAATAACTAAATAACTAAATAACTAAATAACTAAATAACTAAATAACTAAATAACTAAATAACTAAATAACTAAATAACTAAATAACTAAATAACTAAATAACTAAATAACTAAATAACTAAATAACTAAATAACTAAATAACTAAATAACTAAATAACTAAATAACTAAATAACTAAATAACTAAATAACTAAATAACTAAATAACTAAATAACTAAATAACTAAATAACTAAATAACTAAATAACTAAATAACTAAATAACTAAATAACTAAATAACTAAATAACTAAATAACTAAATAACTAAATAACTAAATAACTAAATAACTAAATAACTAAATAACTAAATAACTAAATAACTAAATAACTAAATAACTAAATAACTAAATAACTAAATAACTAAATAACTAAATAACTAAATAACTAAATAACTAAATAACTAAATAACTAAATAACTAAATAACTAAATAACTAAATAACTAAATAACTAAATAACTAAATAACTAAATAACTAAATAACTAAATAACTAAATAACTAAATAACTAAATAACTAAATAACTAAATAACTAAATAACTAAATAACTAAATAACTAAATAACTAAATAACTAAATAACTAAATAACTAAATAACTAAATAACTAAATAACTAAATAACTAAATAACTAAATAACTAAATAACTAAATAACTAAATAACTAAATAACTAAATAACTAAATAACTAAATAACTAAATAACTAAATAACTAAATAACTAAATAACTAAATAACTAAATAACTAAATAACTAAATAACTAAATAACTAAATAACTAAATAACTAAATAACTAAATAACTAAATAACTAAATAACTAAATAACTAAATAACTAAATAACTAAATAACTAAATAACTAAATAACTAAATAACTAAATAACTAAATAACTAAATAACTAAATAACTAAATAACTAAATAACTAAATAACTAAATAACTAAATAACTAAATAACTAAATAACTAAATAACTAAATAACTAAATAACTAAATAACTAAATAACTAAATAACTAAATAACTAAATAACTAAATAACTAAATAACTAAATAACTAAATAACTAAATAACTAAATAACTAAATAACTAAATAACTAAATAACTAAATAACTAAATAACTAAATAACTAAATAACTAAATAACTAAATAACTAAATAACTAAATAACTAAATAACTAAATAACTAAATAACTAAATAACTAAATAACTAAATAACTAAATAACTAAATAACTAAATAACTAAATAACTAAATAACTAAATAACTAAATAACTAAATAACTAAATAACTAAATAACTAAATAACTAAATAACTAAATAACTAAATAACTAAATAACTAAATAACTAAATAACTAAATAACTAAATAACTAAATAACTAAATAACTAAATAACTAAATAACTAAATAACTAAATAACTAAATAACTAAATAACTAAATAACTAAATAACTAAATAACTAAATAACTAAATAACTAAATAACTAAATAACTAAATAACTAAATAACTAAATAACTAAATAACTAAATAACTAAATAACTAAATAACTAAATAACTAAATAACTAAATAACTAAATAACTAAATAACTAAATAACTAAATAACTAAATAACTAAATAACTAAATAACTAAATAACTAAATAACTAAATAACTAAATAACTAAATAACTAAATAACTAAATAACTAAATAACTAAATAACTAAATAACTAAATAACTAAATAACTAAATAACTAAATAACTAAATAACTAAATAACTAAATAACTAAATAACTAAATAACTAAATAACTAAATAACTAAATAACTAAATAACTAAATAACTAAATAACTAAATAACTAAATAACTAAATAACTAAATAACTAAATAACTAAATAACTAAATAACTAAATAACTAAATAACTAAATAACTAAATAACTAAATAACTAAATAACTAAATAACTAAATAACTAAATAACTAAATAACTAAATAACTAAATAACTAAATAACTAAATAACTAAATAACTAAATAACTAAATAACTAAATAACTAAATAACTAAATAACTAAATAACTAAATAACTAAATAACTAAATAACTAAATAACTAAATAACTAAATAACTAAATAACTAAATAACTAAATAACTAAATAACTAAATAACTAAATAACTAAATAACTAAATAACTAAATAACTAAATAACTAAATAACTAAATAACTAAATAACTAAATAACTAAATAACTAAATAACTAAATAACTAAATAACTAAATAACTAAATAACTAAATAACTAAATAACTAAATAACTAAATAACTAAATAACTAAATAACTAAATAACTAAATAACTAAATAACTAAATAACTAAATAACTAAATAACTAAATAACTAAATAACTAAATAACTAAATAACTAAATAACTAAATAACTAAATAACTAAATAACTAAATAACTAAATAACTAAATAACTAAATAACTAAATAACTAAATAACTAAATAACTAAATAACTAAATAACTAAATAACTAAATAACTAAATAACTAAATAACTAAATAACTAAATAACTAAATAACTAAATAACTAAATAACTAAATAACTAAATAACTAAATAACTAAATAACTAAATAACTAAATAACTAAATAACTAAATAACTAAATAACTAAATAACTAAATAACTAAATAACTAAATAACTAAATAACTAAATAACTAAATAACTAAATAACTAAATAACTAAATAACTAAATAACTAAATAACTAAATAACTAAATAACTAAATAACTAAATAACTAAATAACTAAATAACTAAATAACTAAATAACTAAATAACTAAATAACTAAATAACTAAATAACTAAATAACTAAATAACTAAATAACTAAATAACTAAATAACTAAATAACTAAATAACTAAATAACTAAATAACTAAATAACTAAATAACTAAATAACTAAATAACTAAATAACTAAATAACTAAATAACTAAATAACTAAATAACTAAATAACTAAATAACTAAATAACTAAATAACTAAATAACTAAATAACTAAATAACTAAATAACTAAATAACTAAATAACTAAATAACTAAATAACTAAATAACTAAATAACTAAATAACTAAATAACTAAATAACTAAATAACTAAATAACTAAATAACTAAATAACTAAATAACTAAATAACTAAATAACTAAATAACTAAATAACTAAATAACTAAATAACTAAATAACTAAATAACTAAATAACTAAATAACTAAATAACTAAATAACTAAATAACTAAATAACTAAATAACTAAATAACTAAATAACTAAATAACTAAATAACTAAATAACTAAATAACTAAATAACTAAATAACTAAATAACTAAATAACTAAATAACTAAATAACTAAATAACTAAATAACTAAATAACTAAATAACTAAATAACTAAATAACTAAATAACTAAATAACTAAATAACTAAATAACTAAATAACTAAATAACTAAATAACTAAATAACTAAATAACTAAATAACTAAATAACTAAATAACTAAATAACTAAATAACTAAATAACTAAATAACTAAATAACTAAATAACTAAATAACTAAATAACTAAATAACTAAATAACTAAATAACTAAATAACTAAATAACTAAATAACTAAATAACTAAATAACTAAATAACTAAATAACTAAATAACTAAATAACTAAATAACTAAATAACTAAATAACTAAATAACTAAATAACTAAATAACTAAATAACTAAATAACTAAATAACTAAATAACTAAATAACTAAATAACTAAATAACTAAATAACTAAATAACTAAATAACTAAATAACTAAATAACTAAATAACTAAATAACTAAATAACTAAATAACTAAATAACTAAATAACTAAATAACTAAATAACTAAATAACTAAATAACTAAATAACTAAATAACTAAATAACTAAATAACTAAATAACTAAATAACTAAATAACTAAATAACTAAATAACTAAATAACTAAATAACTAAATAACTAAATAACTAAATAACTAAATAACTAAATAACTAAATAACTAAATAACTAAATAACTAAATAACTAAATAACTAAATAACTAAATAACTAAATAACTAAATAACTAAATAACTAAATAACTAAATAACTAAATAACTAAATAACTAAATAACTAAATAACTAAATAACTAAATAACTAAATAACTAAATAACTAAATAACTAAATAACTAAATAACTAAATAACTAAATAACTAAATAACTAAATAACTAAATAACTAAATAACTAAATAACTAAATAACTAAATAACTAAATAACTAAATAACTAAATAACTAAATAACTAAATAACTAAATAACTAAATAACTAAATAACTAAATAACTAAATAACTAAATAACTAAATAACTAAATAACTAAATAACTAAATAACTAAATAACTAAATAACTAAATAACTAAATAACTAAATAACTAAATAACTAAATAACTAAATAACTAAATAACTAAATAACTAAATAACTAAATAACTAAATAACTAAATAACTAAATAACTAAATAACTAAATAACTAAATAACTAAATAACTAAATAACTAAATAACTAAATAACTAAATAACTAAATAACTAAATAACTAAATAACTAAATAACTAAATAACTAAATAACTAAATAACTAAATAACTAAATAACTAAATAACTAAATAACTAAATAACTAAATAACTAAATAACTAAATAACTAAATAACTAAATAACTAAATAACTAAATAACTAAATAACTAAATAACTAAATAACTAAATAACTAAATAACTAAATAACTAAATAACTAAATAACTAAATAACTAAATAACTAAATAACTAAATAACTAAATAACTAAATAACTAAATAACTAAATAACTAAATAACTAAATAACTAAATAACTAAATAACTAAATAACTAAATAACTAAATAACTAAATAACTAAATAACTAAATAACTAAATAACTAAATAACTAAATAACTAAATAACTAAATAACTAAATAACTAAATAACTAAATAACTAAATAACTAAATAACTAAATAACTAAATAACTAAATAACTAAATAACTAAATAACTAAATAACTAAATAACTAAATAACTAAATAACTAAATAACTAAATAACTAAATAACTAAATAACTAAATAACTAAATAACTAAATAACTAAATAACTAAATAACTAAATAACTAAATAACTAAATAACTAAATAACTAAATAACTAAATAACTAAATAACTAAATAACTAAATAACTAAATAACTAAATAACTAAATAACTAAATAACTAAATAACTAAATAACTAAATAACTAAATAACTAAATAACTAAATAACTAAATAACTAAATAACTAAATAACTAAATAACTAAATAACTAAATAACTAAATAACTAAATAACTAAATAACTAAATAACTAAATAACTAAATAACTAAATAACTAAATAACTAAATAACTAAATAACTAAATAACTAAATAACTAAATAACTAAATAACTAAATAACTAAATAACTAAATAACTAAATAACTAAATAACTAAATAACTAAATAACTAAATAACTAAATAACTAAATAACTAAATAACTAAATAACTAAATAACTAAATAACTAAATAACTAAATAACTAAATAACTAAATAACTAAATAACTAAATAACTAAATAACTAAATAACTAAATAACTAAATAACTAAATAACTAAATAACTAAATAACTAAATAACTAAATAACTAAATAACTAAATAACTAAATAACTAAATAACTAAATAACTAAATAACTAAATAACTAAATAACTAAATAACTAAATAACTAAATAACTAAATAACTAAATAACTAAATAACTAAATAACTAAATAACTAAATAACTAAATAACTAAATAACTAAATAACTAAATAACTAAATAACTAAATAACTAAATAACTAAATAACTAAATAACTAAATAACTAAATAACTAAATAACTAAATAACTAAATAACTAAATAACTAAATAACTAAATAACTAAATAACTAAATAACTAAATAACTAAATAACTAAATAACTAAATAACTAAATAACTAAATAACTAAATAACTAAATAACTAAATAACTAAATAACTAAATAACTAAATAACTAAATAACTAAATAACTAAATAACTAAATAACTAAATAACTAAATAACTAAATAACTAAATAACTAAATAACTAAATAACTAAATAACTAAATAACTAAATAACTAAATAACTAAATAACTAAATAACTAAATAACTAAATAACTAAATAACTAAATAACTAAATAACTAAATAACTAAATAACTAAATAACTAAATAACTAAATAACTAAATAACTAAATAACTAAATAACTAAATAACTAAATAACTAAATAACTAAATAACTAAATAACTAAATAACTAAATAACTAAATAACTAAATAACTAAATAACTAAATAACTAAATAACTAAATAACTAAATAACTAAATAACTAAATAACTAAATAACTAAATAACTAAATAACTAAATAACTAAATAACTAAATAACTAAATAACTAAATAACTAAATAACTAAATAACTAAATAACTAAATAACTAAATAACTAAATAACTAAATAACTAAATAACTAAATAACTAAATAACTAAATAACTAAATAACTAAATAACTAAATAACTAAATAACTAAATAACTAAATAACTAAATAACTAAATAACTAAATAACTAAATAACTAAATAACTAAATAACTAAATAACTAAATAACTAAATAACTAAATAACTAAATAACTAAATAACTAAATAACTAAATAACTAAATAACTAAATAACTAAATAACTAAATAACTAAATAACTAAATAACTAAATAACTAAATAACTAAATAACTAAATAACTAAATAACTAAATAACTAAATAACTAAATAACTAAATAACTAAATAACTAAATAACTAAATAACTAAATAACTAAATAACTAAATAACTAAATAACTAAATAACTAAATAACTAAATAACTAAATAACTAAATAACTAAATAACTAAATAACTAAATAACTAAATAACTAAATAACTAAATAACTAAATAACTAAATAACTAAATAACTAAATAACTAAATAACTAAATAACTAAATAACTAAATAACTAAATAACTAAATAACTAAATAACTAAATAACTAAATAACTAAATAACTAAATAACTAAATAACTAAATAACTAAATAACTAAATAACTAAATAACTAAATAACTAAATAACTAAATAACTAAATAACTAAATAACTAAATAACTAAATAACTAAATAACTAAATAACTAAATAACTAAATAACTAAATAACTAAATAACTAAATAACTAAATAACTAAATAACTAAATAACTAAATAACTAAATAACTAAATAACTAAATAACTAAATAACTAAATAACTAAATAACTAAATAACTAAATAACTAAATAACTAAATAACTAAATAACTAAATAACTAAATAACTAAATAACTAAATAACTAAATAACTAAATAACTAAATAACTAAATAACTAAATAACTAAATAACTAAATAACTAAATAACTAAATAACTAAATAACTAAATAACTAAATAACTAAATAACTAAATAACTAAATAACTAAATAACTAAATAACTAAATAACTAAATAACTAAATAACTAAATAACTAAATAACTAAATAACTAAATAACTAAATAACTAAATAACTAAATAACTAAATAACTAAATAACTAAATAACTAAATAACTAAATAACTAAATAACTAAATAACTAAATAACTAAATAACTAAATAACTAAATAACTAAATAACTAAATAACTAAATAACTAAATAACTAAATAACTAAATAACTAAATAACTAAATAACTAAATAACTAAATAACTAAATAACTAAATAACTAAATAACTAAATAACTAAATAACTAAATAACTAAATAACTAAATAACTAAATAACTAAATAACTAAATAACTAAATAACTAAATAACTAAATAACTAAATAACTAAATAACTAAATAACTAAATAACTAAATAACTAAATAACTAAATAACTAAATAACTAAATAACTAAATAACTAAATAACTAAATAACTAAATAACTAAATAACTAAATAACTAAATAACTAAATAACTAAATAACTAAATAACTAAATAACTAAATAACTAAATAACTAAATAACTAAATAACTAAATAACTAAATAACTAAATAACTAAATAACTAAATAACTAAATAACTAAATAACTAAATAACTAAATAACTAAATAACTAAATAACTAAATAACTAAATAACTAAATAACTAAATAACTAAATAACTAAATAACTAAATAACTAAATAACTAAATAACTAAATAACTAAATAACTAAATAACTAAATAACTAAATAACTAAATAACTAAATAACTAAATAACTAAATAACTAAATAACTAAATAACTAAATAACTAAATAACTAAATAACTAAATAACTAAATAACTAAATAACTAAATAACTAAATAACTAAATAACTAAATAACTAAATAACTAAATAACTAAATAACTAAATAACTAAATAACTAAATAACTAAATAACTAAATAACTAAATAACTAAATAACTAAATAACTAAATAACTAAATAACTAAATAACTAAATAACTAAATAACTAAATAACTAAATAACTAAATAACTAAATAACTAAATAACTAAATAACTAAATAACTAAATAACTAAATAACTAAATAACTAAATAACTAAATAACTAAATAACTAAATAACTAAATAACTAAATAACTAAATAACTAAATAACTAAATAACTAAATAACTAAATAACTAAATAACTAAATAACTAAATAACTAAATAACTAAATAACTAAATAACTAAATAACTAAATAACTAAATAACTAAATAACTAAATAACTAAATAACTAAATAACTAAATAACTAAATAACTAAATAACTAAATAACTAAATAACTAAATAACTAAATAACTAAATAACTAAATAACTAAATAACTAAATAACTAAATAACTAAATAACTAAATAACTAAATAACTAAATAACTAAATAACTAAATAACTAAATAACTAAATAACTAAATAACTAAATAACTAAATAACTAAATAACTAAATAACTAAATAACTAAATAACTAAATAACTAAATAACTAAATAACTAAATAACTAAATAACTAAATAACTAAATAACTAAATAACTAAATAACTAAATAACTAAATAACTAAATAACTAAATAACTAAATAACTAAATAACTAAATAACTAAATAACTAAATAACTAAATAACTAAATAACTAAATAACTAAATAACTAAATAACTAAATAACTAAATAACTAAATAACTAAATAACTAAATAACTAAATAACTAAATAACTAAATAACTAAATAACTAAATAACTAAATAACTAAATAACTAAATAACTAAATAACTAAATAACTAAATAACTAAATAACTAAATAACTAAATAACTAAATAACTAAATAACTAAATAACTAAATAACTAAATAACTAAATAACTAAATAACTAAATAACTAAATAACTAAATAACTAAATAACTAAATAACTAAATAACTAAATAACTAAATAACTAAATAACTAAATAACTAAATAACTAAATAACTAAATAACTAAATAACTAAATAACTAAATAACTAAATAACTAAATAACTAAATAACTAAATAACTAAATAACTAAATAACTAAATAACTAAATAACTAAATAACTAAATAACTAAATAACTAAATAACTAAATAACTAAATAACTAAATAACTAAATAACTAAATAACTAAATAACTAAATAACTAAATAACTAAATAACTAAATAACTAAATAACTAAATAACTAAATAACTAAATAACTAAATAACTAAATAACTAAATAACTAAATAACTAAATAACTAAATAACTAAATAACTAAATAACTAAATAACTAAATAACTAAATAACTAAATAACTAAATAACTAAATAACTAAATAACTAAATAACTAAATAACTAAATAACTAAATAACTAAATAACTAAATAACTAAATAACTAAATAACTAAATAACTAAATAACTAAATAACTAAATAACTAAATAACTAAATAACTAAATAACTAAATAACTAAATAACTAAATAACTAAATAACTAAATAACTAAATAACTAAATAACTAAATAACTAAATAACTAAATAACTAAATAACTAAATAACTAAATAACTAAATAACTAAATAACTAAATAACTAAATAACTAAATAACTAAATAACTAAATAACTAAATAACTAAATAACTAAATAACTAAATAACTAAATAACTAAATAACTAAATAACTAAATAACTAAATAACTAAATAACTAAATAACTAAATAACTAAATAACTAAATAACTAAATAACTAAATAACTAAATAACTAAATAACTAAATAACTAAATAACTAAATAACTAAATAACTAAATAACTAAATAACTAAATAACTAAATAACTAAATAACTAAATAACTAAATAACTAAATAACTAAATAACTAAATAACTAAATAACTAAATAACTAAATAACTAAATAACTAAATAACTAAATAACTAAATAACTAAATAACTAAATAACTAAATAACTAAATAACTAAATAACTAAATAACTAAATAACTAAATAACTAAATAACTAAATAACTAAATAACTAAATAACTAAATAACTAAATAACTAAATAACTAAATAACTAAATAACTAAATAACTAAATAACTAAATAACTAAATAACTAAATAACTAAATAACTAAATAACTAAATAACTAAATAACTAAATAACTAAATAACTAAATAACTAAATAACTAAATAACTAAATAACTAAATAACTAAATAACTAAATAACTAAATAACTAAATAACTAAATAACTAAATAACTAAATAACTAAATAACTAAATAACTAAATAACTAAATAACTAAATAACTAAATAACTAAATAACTAAATAACTAAATAACTAAATAACTAAATAACTAAATAACTAAATAACTAAATAACTAAATAACTAAATAACTAAATAACTAAATAACTAAATAACTAAATAACTAAATAACTAAATAACTAAATAACTAAATAACTAAATAACTAAATAACTAAATAACTAAATAACTAAATAACTAAATAACTAAATAACTAAATAACTAAATAACTAAATAACTAAATAACTAAATAACTAAATAACTAAATAACTAAATAACTAAATAACTAAATAACTAAATAACTAAATAACTAAATAACTAAATAACTAAATAACTAAATAACTAAATAACTAAATAACTAAATAACTAAATAACTAAATAACTAAATAACTAAATAACTAAATAACTAAATAACTAAATAACTAAATAACTAAATAACTAAATAACTAAATAACTAAATAACTAAATAACTAAATAACTAAATAACTAAATAACTAAATAACTAAATAACTAAATAACTAAATAACTAAATAACTAAATAACTAAATAACTAAATAACTAAATAACTAAATAACTAAATAACTAAATAACTAAATAACTAAATAACTAAATAACTAAATAACTAAATAACTAAATAACTAAATAACTAAATAACTAAATAACTAAATAACTAAATAACTAAATAACTAAATAACTAAATAACTAAATAACTAAATAACTAAATAACTAAATAACTAAATAACTAAATAACTAAATAACTAAATAACTAAATAACTAAATAACTAAATAACTAAATAACTAAATAACTAAATAACTAAATAACTAAATAACTAAATAACTAAATAACTAAATAACTAAATAACTAAATAACTAAATAACTAAATAACTAAATAACTAAATAACTAAATAACTAAATAACTAAATAACTAAATAACTAAATAACTAAATAACTAAATAACTAAATAACTAAATAACTAAATAACTAAATAACTAAATAACTAAATAACTAAATAACTAAATAACTAAATAACTAAATAACTAAATAACTAAATAACTAAATAACTAAATAACTAAATAACTAAATAACTAAATAACTAAATAACTAAATAACTAAATAACTAAATAACTAAATAACTAAATAACTAAATAACTAAATAACTAAATAACTAAATAACTAAATAACTAAATAACTAAATAACTAAATAACTAAATAACTAAATAACTAAATAACTAAATAACTAAATAACTAAATAACTAAATAACTAAATAACTAAATAACTAAATAACTAAATAACTAAATAACTAAATAACTAAATAACTAAATAACTAAATAACTAAATAACTAAATAACTAAATAACTAAATAACTAAATAACTAAATAACTAAATAACTAAATAACTAAATAACTAAATAACTAAATAACTAAATAACTAAATAACTAAATAACTAAATAACTAAATAACTAAATAACTAAATAACTAAATAACTAAATAACTAAATAACTAAATAACTAAATAACTAAATAACTAAATAACTAAATAACTAAATAACTAAATAACTAAATAACTAAATAACTAAATAACTAAATAACTAAATAACTAAATAACTAAATAACTAAATAACTAAATAACTAAATAACTAAATAACTAAATAACTAAATAACTAAATAACTAAATAACTAAATAACTAAATAACTAAATAACTAAATAACTAAATAACTAAATAACTAAATAACTAAATAACTAAATAACTAAATAACTAAATAACTAAATAACTAAATAACTAAATAACTAAATAACTAAATAACTAAATAACTAAATAACTAAATAACTAAATAACTAAATAACTAAATAACTAAATAACTAAATAACTAAATAACTAAATAACTAAATAACTAAATAACTAAATAACTAAATAACTAAATAACTAAATAACTAAATAACTAAATAACTAAATAACTAAATAACTAAATAACTAAATAACTAAATAACTAAATAACTAAATAACTAAATAACTAAATAACTAAATAACTAAATAACTAAATAACTAAATAACTAAATAACTAAATAACTAAATAACTAAATAACTAAATAACTAAATAACTAAATAACTAAATAACTAAATAACTAAATAACTAAATAACTAAATAACTAAATAACTAAATAACTAAATAACTAAATAACTAAATAACTAAATAACTAAATAACTAAATAACTAAATAACTAAATAACTAAATAACTAAATAACTAAATAACTAAATAACTAAATAACTAAATAACTAAATAACTAAATAACTAAATAACTAAATAACTAAATAACTAAATAACTAAATAACTAAATAACTAAATAACTAAATAACTAAATAACTAAATAACTAAATAACTAAATAACTAAATAACTAAATAACTAAATAACTAAATAACTAAATAACTAAATAACTAAATAACTAAATAACTAAATAACTAAATAA
Organism: Nebria salina; assembly: GCA_944039245.1. Classification (NCBI taxonomy): domain Eukaryota; kingdom Metazoa; phylum Arthropoda; class Insecta; order Coleoptera; family Carabidae; genus Nebria; species Nebria salina. The sequence goes on along the minus strand of CALUEK010000284.1, from coordinate 26,812 downwards.
CTAAATAACTAAATAACTAAATAACTAAATAACTAAATAACTAAATAACTAAATAACTAAATAACTAAATAACTAAATAACTAAATAACTAAATAACTAAATAACTAAATAACTAAATAACTAAATAACTAAATAACTAAATAACTAAATAACTAAATAACTAAATAACTAAATAACTAAATAACTAAATAACTAAATAACTAAATAACTAAATAACTAAATAACTAAATAACTAAATAACTAATAACTAAATAACTAAATAAGTAACGAATTTGTGAATGAATTTATATAAATTTTTTTATAGCGTATTGACTGCATAGGTCATTACCGAGCTCTGTACATAACTTTTAATCTTAAACATGTTTTTGCATTAAAATATATATACGATATTTTTGAAACTATTGAATTTTTGTACCTAAAAACCGCCATTTTGAATTCGCCATTTTGTAATATGAAATTTTGATGGCAGATTCGAATCTAGAGACTTAAAAAATATACGATAGTTGTATATTTTGAAACCTTTGAACTTTTAGAACCACAAAAACCGCCATTTTATGTCCGCCATTTTGAATTTTGAAATTCTAATGGCAGATTCGATTATAGAGACTTAAAATATATATACGAGATTTGTGTATTTTTAAACAACTAATTTTTTTTCAAAAAAAAAACCAACATTTTGTATTCACCATTTTGAATTTTGAACTTCTGATTGCTGATTCGACATAAGAGTTCTAAAATACGTAAATTTACCAATTTTTGTTTTGATATTGTCACTCGCTGATTTTTGGCCAGGGATTTGAGCGATTGAACCACTGTGCGACGTGATAATTTTAGGAAGTAGTTTACAAGGTAGGTAGGTAGGATTAAAATTTAAAGGCGTATCAGCCTCTTGGGCTATTCACGCCATAAACTATATTATGAAAGAAACTAACTAAATATATGTTATGTAAAAATAAAATTGTAAACTTAATATCTATTAAATGGAAAATATTAATAAATGTATATATAAATAAATAAAATGTACAGGTTTAAAATTGTAAAAATAAATGATATTGTAAAATATTATTGAGTGCTAAAATAAAAAATACGTGTATAAATAAAATTAATAACAAAGCTAGCACTTTTAAATATAGGCAAATAGACCTGTATTCCTGAGGAACAGGACAACCCTGTCAATGAGTGTCGAATGGTCACCAAGGGCCACCGACAGGTCAAGTGACAGACCCGCCCTGTTTCGTTGCTCGGTAAACTGGGAGCACTCCAACAAAACGTGCGCCACTGTCAAAGCAGTGTCACACGTTTCGCACATCGGAATTTTATAATATATGCGGTTTTCCAAATGTTTGTGGAACTATTGATGGAACACATATTCAAATACAGTCTCCTGGAGGAGATAATGCGGAAAATTTTAGGAATAGGAAATGTTGGTTCTCTATTAATGTACAAATAATATGTGATGCTAAATTACGGATCATGGATGTTATTGCGAGATGGCCAGGTTCGGCACATGATAGCCATATTTTCAATATTTCGCTAGTCAGAGCCAGATTAGAAAACAACGAATTTGGTAATAATTATTTGTTAGGAGACAGTGCATATGCATGCACGAGATACCTTCTGACACCGCTACTAAATCCCGAAACCGCTGCTGAACGAAGATATAATAAGGCACATATTAAAGCAAGGAATACAATTGAGAGAACATTCGGCGTGCTCAAGATAAGATTTCCATGTCTCTTGGTTAAATGATTTAAAAGAATCTATAGCAGATTTGGGAAATGCTCTAGAAGCAACTGCATTAAATAAATTGAGCCCAGTATTTATCAATCCTCTGGTATTACAAAAAGCCCTTAAGACCATCCAAGATGAATTACCTGTAGGTTTCTCTTTGTTGACCAACTTTTATGATAAAGATATTTATCTATATATTGCATACGTTAGAGCAAAACACTTTGGGAATACACTTAGAATTTTTGCAGAAATACCTCTTAAAGCTCCCGGACGTTATTTTACACTATACAGAGTACTCCCTCTACCATATAGTAATAATGAAACTGATAACACTAAAGTATACATAGAACCCACATACTCATATTTAGCTGTATCCGGAGATGGTCAATTCTTTCTAGAATTAAATACCGAAGATTTGTTAGAGTGTCGCGAAGGTATAATCAGAGTTTGCCCTCCATCAAAACCAGTACGTAAAATTACGGACCTTTCATGTCTATCTGCTCTATACTCCGGAAATAAAGAACGAACGAGCACTCTTTGTAAACATATGGTCACTAGAGAAAATAAATCGGTGTTATACCGTGCGCAAATTACGAACTCCTGGATTTATAGCGTGGATCAGGATTTGCTTACAGTTAATTGTCCTAGTTATCCGAATAAACATAAACTCAACTCAACTAGTCGTGTCATATCGGGAACCGGTATTTTAGATGTACCAGCTTCATGTATCGTCTACGGACCAACCTACTTACTTATGCCACATGCAACAATTGAATCTAAAGTAACGTCATCTAGTTCTGACATAATAATACCCCCAATTCAAGGAAATATTCAAGATATTTCTCATTTTAATAAAGAACCATTGATACCAATTCTTTAAAGGAAGGGTTATCAATAGAGAAATGGAAACAACACGTTGATGCTTTACGCCAATACAAATTCAAAAATACAATTAAATATTATAGCATTGCCAGCTCTATCATTATTATAGTAATCACAGTCATTTCAATTGCAATTTATAAATATATTTTCAAACGAAAAACCAATTTAGTGGTACGTTATACACCTCAACCAAACGAAGAGAAAATTGAACTGCCAGTATATGTAGAAAAAGAAGAGTCCGCACCAACTGCATATCTGAATAAAAATAAACAGACAAAAATATACCCTCAACTGTTTTAAAATAATAGTTTTTCGGATGCCAGAATCGAATGTTGATAGATTTAGGAAGTTGGCGCTCCTATCCTACTGGTAGCCAACCGTTGCTTTAGATTATTAAGCCACGATAATTTTTCGAAAAAGGTTATCTAAAACCACGGTGTACTTTTTATTAATCATTAGATATAAATATGAAAAAAAAACCAAATAAAACGAACGGTTATGGTTAATAAAATTTTTAGAAACTGTTGTTATCTTATATATAAATATTTTCTTAGGTAAAACAAAAGGGAGAGCAACGTAAATTTATATACATAATACTATGACTGTTAATATAATACTTCTATTCGCTTAACAATTAACTGTTCAATTACATATGGAAAATACATCAATAGCGGATTACTTATAAATTTCTTTATCATGGAAACAAATTATTGCCCAGAAATTCGTATTGTTTTAGTTGAAGCTGTTATGACTCCGTCGACGAAACCCTCGAATGGAGCTGATGAACCTAGACTATCCACAACCGAAAACAATAATCAGCTTCAAATTCAAGCTGAGAACTATGTAGGTACCACGTGAACGAACACAACCGATTACAATCGAAGAAAATTGAATCTAAAAAAAAAAAGGATTCATTTCGTACAATGGAGGTCTAGGGGATCTTATATTCCACTCAAAGGAATATAAGCTCAGTCGAAGAAGGGAGGAGTTGTAGCTGCGGGACTATTATCTAAATATCTGGTGTGGACAACGTAGCTATGATAATTGTAAATTGTTACTTGTTGTTGTTTACTATAAATATGAATGTATTTTTTTGGGAGTAATTCAAAACTAATTGTCAACCGCTGTAAGGTTAATTGTTAATTGTACTTTCCGATTTTGGATATGATTGTCAAACAAAAAGTGAAGGGATAAAAGATTATAAAAGAGACTGAGGACGAAGATCGAGAGACAGTGGTGAGCGGATCAAGCAGTCAGTAGAGTCGTAGTCAAGTTGAGTAAGATAGGAGTGTTATTGAGTAATTAGTCAGACAGACAAATAGTTTCGTTTCTCTGGAATTTAATTTTGTATAAACATGTAAGTTGAGTTTTGATATAAATAATTATATATTTGTTTGTATAGAAGAATTGTACTTGTTTCACCAGTCCTAGTCCTGTGTGTATACAGCAAGAATCAACCAATAAATGGTGAACGTATAAGCGTGTAAGTTTTGCTCGCCTAATTAATGTAAAAGACGAGCTGGTGGCAGCGTACCGTTGAATTAAATAAGGTACAACTGATATTGATTGCATGCTTAAATCGGTTTCTTAACTTAAATATCGTGAGTAAACAAAAATAATAGTAACAGTAAAAAGAGTTATTATATAGTAAATTATTATAAAAATCATAGCATTTCTTGAATTCAATAATTTTTTCTTTTATATTTAAGAGTTCAGTGACACACATAAGTAAAGGTGACCCGACAGCGATAACTCATAATAAGGGCATTGCTATCGCTGATAAACTACAGCCTGTAAATAAAACTTCGCCCAAATGCATACCTAGATTAATTTTACTATAATGTTTATAAAGCCTGTATTACATTCAGCAACATTTTCGTGGATTAGTTCATGGACTAGTCCAGCAACTAGTCCATGAACTAGTCCAGCAACACCAATTTCTTGTGTATTACACTGGGCAACATATTTTTGCAACATACCTAGTTATATTACATTTTATACCAACTTAAATCAACAAAGGTTGGTCTTCTGTGACAGTTATAGAAATCCTCTTTGTCGATAACTTCGTGTTTATTGATTAATATTCTGCTTGTTTACACTTTCTGTTTCATTTTGAAAATATTAATCTTTAAAAATCCTAATTGAATGGAAGACCACGCTAAACAAAAGACTTATTTCTGCAGAAGACTTCACTACAATCAAGGAAAATGACTACAATGAACGCCACGTAGAAGACCGCGCAACACAGAAGACCAACCGAAAAATTGCGATTGGTAAAATGAAAAGTAACTAGAATCACTAAATGTTGCATGTTGCCCAGCAACAAAATTAGAACATGTTCTAATCCGTGCAACTCGTCCATGGACTAGTTGCGCAACACAGTTGCGTGCAACTTCTGTATTACATTGGGCAATTTTTGTTGCTGGACTAGTCCATGAACTAATCCACGAAAATGTTGCTGAATGTAATACAGGCTTAAGATTTGCGGTGAACATATTTACGTTTTTCAAGATAATCTTCCATTTAGAACGGGAAAATGTTTCTTTATAAATGAGGAAAAAAGAAGGATCTGGATTTGTAAATAGTTTAATAAATAAATTACCGCTTGAAGTACATATACCAGGTTATAATTACTGTGGTCCAGGTAACAAGTTAAAAAAGCGATTAGCAAGAGGTGATAAAGGAGTTAACGGATAAGATGAAGCTAGCCGAGAACATGACATAGCTTATTCTAAATATACAGATGTATACAACAGAAATAAGGCTAATTATATATTAGAAAATAAAGCATGGAATAGAGTATTAGATAAAACTGCAGGTTTTAAAGAAAAAATAGCTGCGCGATCAGTTACAAGTATAATGAAAGCGAAACGTAAAATGGGAATGGGTCTTAATTTTTATACTAATAAATCAGTTGAAATGGCAGAAATATTGAGTAAATGTCAATTAAATAAAATTCAAAAAGCTAAACAGGAAGGAGTAGGAGCTACTATAAAATTATCTGCATCTCAGATAAAAAAAATTAGTCCTCCATCAAAAATACCTATTCCTGTCACAATGTTAATGGCGGTAGGCGGTAAATGTTTAGTATGTCTATCATAATAATACTTTTGATTGTTTGAATTTTCCCGAATTTTGTTTTGTATAATTTTATTATTATTAATGTTAAAATTTAATAATTTTGATTTTATGGGCAATTTGTCCTTTAATCTTCTATTAAATAATAACTGTGCAGGAGATAAACCTATTTCCGGTATGATTGTGTTTCTGTATGCTAATAAATAGTTACTAATGTCATCCCCTTCACTCTCTTGTTTGTAAAGCATTCTTTTAGCTACTCCTACCGCTCTTTCTACCATTCCATTACTTCTAGCGTAGTTTGAGCTTGATGTTACTAATGTTATATTGTGACCGTCCACAAACTTTTTGAATGTCCACGAATTAAACGGCATGTTGTCGCTTATTATGATCTCTGGGTAACCGTGTGTAGCAAATACATGTTTAAAATTATTTATTAAATGTTCTACCGTTTTATTTTTTAATTTTAATAACTCAATCCATTTAGAGTAATAGTCTTTGATTACTAAATAATCTTTGTTTTTATAAGTTAAAATATCAACGCCAATTTTTTCCCACGGTCTATCTGGAATGTCATGTTGCATCATTGGTTGTTTAGGATTTTCGTTTGCAAATATTTGACATGTTTCACAGTGTTTTACCGGAAATAGGTTTATCTTCCATCAACATCACTCAGCATTTCTTCTTGTGTCGGTAACTGAAACTGTTCATTAATTATTGCATTGTTTAAATTCTTAGGATCTAAACAAATTCTTAAATCTTTATTAGGTTTTTCAGCTATCACAAGATGATGTAACCACTCAGTTGGTTCAGATACTGGTGTTATTACTTCGTTTTTTACTAATTTGTTAAGGGTATCTTTTAATTTAGGTAACACATTTTTGGCTACTCTTCTAGCATTTTTCGCTACCGGTAATACTCCTTCTTTAATTTTTATTGAGTGAGGTAAACCTGGGAATGTTCCTAATCCTTTAAAAACTTCACCATACTGTTTGATTACCTCTTCTTTTGTTTTAAATGCTGACACTGCCTTAATATTATCTACTTTCGTAATTAAATTCAACTTGGAACAAGTATTTATGCCTAGAATACATTTGCTGTGCCCTTCTACAACTAAATACTTAATGTTTACAATAAAATCTTTAATTTTTGATTTTAAAATTATTGCGCCTAATGGTTTTATTTTAAATCCACCATAAGCTTCTAAATTCATTTCTGTTATTATTAAATTCGGCATTTTATAATTAAAAATCTGTTTTAATACTTTTTCCGTGATTATATTACACAGTGCACCGCTATCTAATTTAAATTTAATAACTTTATCATTAATTCTAACTTGTTGGCACCATTCATTTAGCTCAGTTTTTTCCAGTTTCAAATGAATCTATATAAAATTCATCGTCACTATTAACCTCTATATTGTGAAATTCTTTATTAACATTATTTGCAACTCTATTCTTATTAAATTTGCAACCAATTGCGAAATGATTGGGGCCATTACAATTACTACAAACCTTTCCAAATGCGGGACAAGCTTTTGGGCCGTGGACCTTACCACATTTAAAACATTTATATTTTTCAACACTTTGTTGCCATCTTGTATTCCTAGTGTTCATGGGTTTCTTTTTCTTAACTTCATCTAGCTTCATTGGGACGTTTTCTTCTTTTTTCATATCTTGAACTTGTTGTTTTCTGGTTTCACTTATGGAACACAATTCTACAGCTTTTTCTAATGTTAAATTTGGTTCTGACAGTAAACGTTCTCTCATCTGGTCACTTCGTATATCCTGCACTATTTTGTCTCTAATCCTATTTTGAGTTTCTTTGTATTCACATGTTGCAGCCAAATTTTTTAATTCTATTAAATAGCTATTGAATAACTGGCCTTCTTTTTGGACACATTTGTTAAATTTGAACCTCTCGTATATCACATTTTTCTTAGGTTCAAAGTGTTTCTTATACAACTCAACCACTTGAATAAATGTTAATTCTTTTGGTTTTCTCTCCGATGCCATGAAGGCATTGTACAAGTCGATGCCTTCATCGCCTATTAGATTGAGTAGGATAGCTATTTTAGTTTCTTCAGACTCTTCATTCTTCTGCGAAGCTATTAAATATATTTCAAGTTTTTGGTACCATTTTGTCCAAGCTTCAGCCATGTTTGTTTCTTGAAACGACAAGCATTTTGGTAGTCTTGTCTCCATTTTCTTATATTGTCGTGTTTTTATTGTTTTAATGTTTCGTCGAATTTTTATTACACCTGACACCATGTAATGAATACTGCTTATTCATATGTTTATTAATTATTAATCAATTTATTTCTCTCTCGACAATACACATCTGCTCACCACCATCTTACATTACGAACTGTCGCTACATAGTTGCCAACCTGCTTACTTACTAATGAACACAATGTTGCCAACTTACTTAACATACATTACACTTTCCTTCTGCTCTACCGTGACTTTGGTTGTCATTTTTCGCTTTCCTTCCATTTTCTCACGAACTAAACAAAAAATAAAACATATTGTTGCGGTAGGGTATGTAAAAGTAATATCGTGTGATTATTCACATACTGCTTTTATATAAGAAACACAAATCCTTAACAATAATCAACAAATTTATCAAATGAATAGTTCAACACAAACACAATAAATAAAACATACTTACCAAATAACAACAGCAATTAAAACACAATTTTTAATAGAAATTAGAAAATGTGGAAAATAGCACGTAATTACCAGTACAAGACGTGGTAACATAAACAGAAATAATGAGAACTTGAGATCAAGAAATTCCCTAAAGATTTCAAATGCGCATTCATTAATGTGACGTCATTGATAGATAAGATCTCAATTCAATATTTTTGATTGAGAGACTCCGAATAGCCCTACAGATCACAACTAAGTGCTAGACACCCAAAGACGTTAGAGGAAATATCTAATCTAATCACAAACGATTTACAATATATTACAAATCAACCAAACCAGGTGAAAATTTTCATGTAACCACCGAACCAAACTTGAATCCCTAACTATCAAAATGATAAGTAACCTACCCTATATTAAATTACAAGATCTTTACGTTTTAATTGATACTGGTTCTTCCCAAAATTTTATTAATAAAGATTATGTTTATAAAAATAAATCAAAATTTAAATTGTTTCGAGAAAATTTTACTATCAGCACTATTAACGGCGAATCAAAAGGAAACGAATTTACCTTCATTAAATATAAAGATAAAAGTTTAAAATGTTATCTTTATAACTTCCATTCTAGTTTTCACATATTACTTGGTTATAATGGTTTAAAAATATTAAATGCTCAAATTAATTTGCAAAAAGAATTTATAACTATTGTTGGACTTTATTAAATAATACAAAACACTGAGCGTGATTTAATTAAAGTTTTATTGGACTGATTCAAAAATGGACTTCTTTTACATTTTAGAAAAAAAACATATGAACTATATTATTTCTTGTTGTCATATCTTTTTAAATATTGTAGCCTTCTAAAAGAAAAGGATTACTTCCAAAACAAAACAATGCAACAAGCACAACATGTTAACACTCCCACTCTTGTTCATTGATTTGCAAAAATAATAGAAAGAGCATTACAGTTATTATTGAATTTATCTTTAGAGAGTGGTTTAGTAAACATGTCCGCCAATTGTTTATCAGATGATATATATAATACAAAAATACTTCCGTCTTGTACTTTTTCACGAATAAAATGAAACTTTACGTCGATATGTTTGGTCATCTTGTGTTGTTCTATATTTTTCACCAATTGAATAGCGCCTTGGTTATCCACAAATAGCTTTGTAGGGTTGTTCATATTGACACCGAGTTCTTCAAGAAATTTTCGAAGCCAGATAATCTCAACTGTAGTGTCAGACGCTGCTATGTATTCAGCTTCAGTGGTCGATCTGCTCACACATTTTTGTTTGCGTGATGACCAAGTAACTGGACCACCCGCTATTACACTGACATACCCAGTTGTTGATTTACGAGTATCAACATCGCCCGCAAAGTCAGCATCTGAGTATACGGAAAGTTTGATTTCATTTCCTCCGTATTTAATTCCTTTTCCTTCCGAACCTTTCAGATACCTGAATATTCGTTTAACTGCTGTCCAGTGCTCTGGACCGGGATTATTTAAAAAACGACTTACTTGGCTCACTGCAAACATGATTTCGGGGAGTGACACAGTTGCTAAAAACATCAATGAACCAACTGCTTCTCGGTAAGGAATAGTCTTCATTCTTTCGATCTCGTCACTGTAAGTTGGGGCCTGTCCGCTGTGTAATTTCACATTTGGATCGCAGGGAGTTGATTGCGGTTTGCAATCGTTCATATTAAATTTCTTCAGAATACGATCAATGTAACTCTGTTGACTGATGAAAATCTCCTTCTTGCTCCAATTACGTGTTATCTCCATTCCAACGAAGCATTTTGAATCTTCAATAGTAATGTCGAAATGAGATTTAAGTGCAGCGAGTATTTCGTCAGTTACTTCGGTAGACTTGCAAAAAACGAGACCATCGACGACGTAGACAGCCATGAAAATGTCTTCGTTTTTGTAGTTTGTGCGGAATACGCACCTATCGGCGTCGAGCTCCTTGAAGTTGAATATTCTCAGAAAACTAATGAATTTCTGGTTCCAGCAACGTGGTGACGGTTTCAAGCCGTATAAACTTCTTTTCAACTTGCAGACTTGATCTGGTTTGTCAGTCATAAAACCTTGGGGTTGAGCCATAAAAATTACTTCTTCTAGGTCGCCATTCAGGAAAGCACATTTAACATCGAATTGTGCAATTTTAAGATCTTTCACAACAGTCAACGCTAAGAGAATACGAATTGATTCGTATCTCACCACAGGAGAGAAGGTTTCCTGGTAGTCAATTCCTGCTTTTTGTGAGTACCCTTTTGCGCACAATCTGGCTTTAAAACGTTTTATGCTACCGTCAGGATTGTTCTTGATTCTGTAGACCCACTTGCATCCAATGGCGCAACGATCCGGAGGTAGTTGTACCAATTCCCATGTGTCTTTTTCAACTAATGAAGCCATTTCATCTTCCATTGCTTGAATCCAGAACTTCGATTCTGGCAATGAAATTGCTTCTTTGAAAGTCTGTGGTTCGTTAGTTGTCGCGGAATATGCTATAAAATCAGCGTTCCTGTACCGAACAGGTCTTTGAATAGCATTGCGATCTCGGAGACGTTCACAAAGAGGTGCTTCTTCTGTTTCAGTGTCTTCTCCAACAGTCTCCTCTAGAACAGCATCCTCTGAATCCGCATGTTGAACTTTTGCATCTTCGAAAAGAGGTGGTTCAGCGTCCTCGATTACATTCCAGTCGCTAACAAAATGATTTTCATCAGGTAGTATGTGTAGCATTCTCGTTGAATACGACATCTCTCGAAACGGCAAACTTCCTAGTTACTGGATTGAAAAGTTTGTAGTTCTGACTATAACCATCATATCCAACCACAATGACCTTCTTCGACTTTGGCTGGAACTTGGTCCGTAATTGTTTCGGAATGTGCATAAAAGCGACAGATCCAAATTTCTTCATATGTAACCTCCTTGTTGAACCATTTTTCGTATGGTGTCTTGTCGATGTTTGGCTTACTTGGTCTTCGATTCAATGCATAGACAGCCGTATTAACAGCTTCCGCCCAAAAGGTTTCTGGTAATTTGGACTCCAATAACATTGTACGAGCACTTTCTACAATGGAACGAATTTCTCGTTCTGCTCTCCCATTTTGTTCAGGTGTATATGGGGAGCTCGTTTCGTGAATAATACCTTCAGTTTTCAAATAGGTTTTCAAGATTTCGTTTACATACTCACATCCATTATCGCTTTTAAGAATTTGGATCTTGTTACCTGTTTGTCTTTTAATTAAGCTATCAAGTTCTTGAAAAATAGAAATGACATCATTTTTGTTTTTCAAGAAATATACAAACCGATATGCTGTACAATCGTCCTTAAATATTACAAAATAATTAGATCCTCCAAGCGAGGACTGCGGCATCTTTCCGCACAGGTCACTGTGTATAATCTCGCCAGGTTTGGTAGCATGAGGATGCAAGTTCGGTTTGAACGGTTTTCGATGTAGTTTCCCTAATTGACAAGCTTCGCAAAATAAATGATCGGAATTTGTCAATTTCAGATTGGGGATTAGTCCGTCTTCACTCATTTTCTTTAATGTATCGAAACTTGCATGCCCAAGCCTCTCATGCCACAAGAGTGCCGAACTTGAAGATGTGACGTTGGCTTGTTCCACTCGGCTTGTCTTAAAAGACATTTTATAACATTGATTTGCCAATATGGTACCAGTTGCAACAAGTTTTGTCGTATTAAATATTTTGATTGTTTTACTGTCAAACATAACTTTCAAATTCTTGCTTGTTGCGGCTCCCACTGAAAACAAATTCTTCTTGAGGTTCGGAACATATAATGTGTTTTCTAACGTGCATGGCTCTAGTTTTCCATTTAATGAAGCCATTACTGCTATAGAACCAATTCCTGCAGCATAAACAAAGGAGTTGTCACCAATTTGAATACTAATACTTTTATCCGGAATTTCTTCAAACGTTGAAAACCAATCCTTGTGAGACGTCATATGCTTTGACGCGGCGCTGTCAGCAAGCCAAACATCTTCATGACCAACAGCTGTCAGATTCTTCATTTCAGCACTGAAGGCCTGATGATTGGATCCTGGACCCTTGTTAGCTGATTTAGCTAACAATTTCCTGCACTCAGATTTGAAATGACCCTTCTTATGACAAAAGAAGCATTCAACATTTCTCTTGTCAATCTTCTTATTCTGGCTTATCCTGGGTTTGAATGCTTCACTGAAACTTGTAGACTTTGAAGTACTCACTTTTACAAAAATATAAACATAACTTCGAATATTTCGATAGAAACTCTAAACATCGCGTATTTAACATTGAAACAATTAAAGAATTAAATATTTCAACTGAACCGCTTAAATATGAAGAAGAAAAAGCCTTGTTAAAATTACTGAATGAATACAATGATTTAATCCCTAAAGAAGGTGACAAATTAACATTCACCAGTAAAATTAAACACGAATTTAGAACAAAAAATGAAATTCCTATATATACGGGAAACTACAAATGCACCAAAATTTATAAAAATGAAATAGACAATCAAATCTCCAATCTTTTGAAAGATAAAATCATTCAACACTCGTATTCTCCATGGTCATCCCCTATTTGGATGGTTCCTTAAAAGCTTGATGCTTCCGGAAAACCAAAATTTAGGATGGTAATAGATTACCGTCGCTTAAACGAAAATACAATAGACGACAAATTCCCTATTCCAGAAATAACCGAGATATTAGACAAATTAGGAAAAAGTAATTACTTCTCAACTATTGACTTAACAAGTGGTTTCCACCAAATAGAAATGGAACCTAAAGACATTGAAAAAATAGCATTCAATACAAGTAACGGCCATTACGAGTTTACTCGACTGCCTTTTGGCCTCAAAAACGCCCCGTCAACATTTCAACGACTAATGAATTATGTTTTACGAGATTTTATTAATAAAATAGGCTTTGTCTACCTTGACGACGCACAGTGGTTCAAACAGCGAAATCCCTGGCCAAAAATCGAAAAATCATCTTTTCATTTAACGGTAAATTTTCACGGAATCCTGTAGAGGGGGATAGGATCTATTATAATCAGCAAAGAAAAGACTTGAAATTTAATTACTACAAGCGGTAAGTCACTTCAAAGTTGCCTCCGCGCCAAGCATAACGCACCGCTTTTCTTATATACTGTAATATCGCTCGTGTTCAAATCCGTCTAACTTCTTTTGTGAGTATTGTATTTAAGTTCTAAAAAATGGAGGTGAATCCTGAAAGTAAGCATATTATTTTTATATTTTTTAAGTTATGAAATTTATGTATAGCGCAGTTGAAAAAGGGTGCCGAACGCACGGTTAAAAAATATTCATGTTTTTCGAAGCGCCTTTTCTAAAAGTATGAATATATTGAAAGTCCCACTAGGTCCCAGGCTCTTATTTAGTTTATTATGTAGTGTATGATATTGTAAGCAAATAGTGAAAAGAACAAGTGCAAGTTTGCCTGATACAGAACTTTTCGCAATTTCGCGCACGCTTCCTCCTTATCCTTATCTTAGTTCGTAGAATTATGATGCTTAACTAGTCTACCTGACTTAATATTTTGGCAGTATGACCCTATTTTTATATTTGTAGCGGTTCTTGAAAATGTATTATTACTAAGAATATAGAATAATCGTTACTGTAAGAAATATTAATATTTCTAAATTCGGAACATTCAAGTAATACAACACTTTCTGTTAGGATTATGAGGATTGTGCAAGAAATTATCAGCGAACACGTTAATTCACATTAACATTGGTTTATTGAAAAGAATACATGAAATGTCATTCGTTACATTGAGTTGGTGATAATTCAACAGGGAACTACCACTTGGTTCAGTTGGCACCTTTTATTAGTGGGGAGATGAACCCACTTTGCTCAGCTCTTGAGGTGGATCAGGCCAAATCGAGTTCACTCCGCAGGATGGCGTTACACTCACTCGCCCTGTGCAAACGCGCGGGATTCAACACTTTCTAACGATAAAATTAATAATTATATTTTGTTTAAAATCTCAAGAAGCGCGAAACAAAGACCTAAAACGTTTTCGTGAAAGTTTTCCCCGAAAAAACTCTCGTATTAACAACATGACAGATGTATTTTACAGATTATTAGCTTCTTCTGATCCACTAATAACGAGTATGCGCAAATTTAAAATGAAAAAAAAGAGGACTTTCCACCTGAAGTGTTTCGTCTGTTACTACATACAAACAATGAAAATGAACCTGCATGTGCTGAAAATGATGAAGTTTACGACGAATTTGTGAATGAATTTATATAAATTTTTTTATAGCGTATTGACTGCATAGGTCATTACCGAGCTCTGTACATAACTTTTAATCTTAAACATGTTTTTGCATTAAAATATATATACGATATTTTTGAAACTATTGTATTTTTGTACCTAAAAACCGCCATTTTGAATTCGCCATTTTGTAATATGAAATTTTGATGGCAGATTCGAATCTAGAGACTTAAAAAATATACGATAGTTGTATATTTTGAAACCTTTGAACTTTTAGAACCACAAAAACCGCCATTTTATGTCCGCCATTTTGAATTTTGAAATTCTAATGGCAGATTCGATTATAGGGACTTAAAATATATATACGAGATTTGTGTATTTTTAAACAACTAATTTTTTTTCAAAAAAAAAAACCGCCATTTTGTATTCACCATTTTGAATTTTGAACTTCTGATTGCTGATTCGACATAAGAGTTCTAAAATACGTAAATTTACCAATTTTTGTTTTGATATTGTCACTCGCTGATTTTTGGCCAGGGATTTGAGCGATTGAACCACTGTGCGACGTGATAATTTTAGGAAGTAGTTTACAAGGTAGGTAGGTAGGATTAAAATTTAAAGGCGTATCAGCCTCTTGGGCTATTCACGCCATAAACTATATTATGAAAGAAACTAACTAAATATATGTTATGTAAAAATAAAATTGTAAACTTAATATCTATTAAATGGAAAATATTAATAAATGTATATATAAATAAATAAAATGTACAGGTTTAAAATTGTAAAAATAAATGATATTGTAAAATATTATTGAGTGCTAAAATAAAAAATACGTGTATAAATAAAATTAATAACAAAGCTAGCACTTTTAAATATAGGCAAATAGACCTGTATTCCTGAGGAACAGGACAACCCTGTCAATGAGTGTCGAATGGTCACCAAGGGCCACCGACAGGTCAAGTGACAGACCCGCCCTGTTTCGCTGCTCGGTAAACTGGGAACACTCCAACAAAACGTGCGCCACTGTCAAAGCAGTGTCACACGTTTCGCACATCGGAATTTTATAATATATGCGGTTTTCCAAATGTTTGTGGAACTATTGATGGAACACATATTAAAATACAGTCTCCTGGAGGAGATAATGCGGAAAATTTTAGGAATAAGAAATGTTGGTTCTCTATTAATGTACAAATAATATGTGATGCTAAATTACGGATCATGGATGTTATTGCGAGATGGCCAGGTTCGGCACATGATAGCCATATTTTTAATATTTCGCTAGTCAGAGCCAGATTAGAAAACAACGAATTTGGTAATAATTATTTGTTAGGAGACAGTGCATATGCATGCACGAGATACCTTCTGACACCGCTACTAAATTCCGAAACCGCTGCTGAACGAAGATATAATAAGGCACATATTAAAACAAGGAATACAATTGAGAGAACATTCGGCGTGCTCAAGATAAGATTTCCATGTCTCTTGGTTAAATGATTTAAAAGAATCTATAGCAGATTTGGGAAATGCTCTAGAAGCAACTGCATTAAATAAATTGAGCCCAGTATTTATCAATCCTCTGGTATTACAAAAAGCCCTTAAGACCATCCAAGATGAATTACCTGTAGGTTTCTCTTTGTTGACCAACTCCCGGACGTTATTTTACACTATACAGAGTACTCCCTCTACCATATAGTAATAATGAAACTGATAACACTAAAGTATACATAGAACCCACATACTCATATTTAGCTGTATCCGGAGATGGTCAATTCTTTCTAGAATTAAATACCGAAGATTTGTTAGAGTGTCGCGAAGGTATAATCAGAGTTTGCCCTCCATCAAAACCAGTACGTAAAATTACGGACCTTTCATGTCTATCTGCTCTATACTCCGGAAATAAAGAACGAACGAGCACTCTTTGTAAACATATGGTCACTAGAGAAAATAAATCGGTGTTATACCGTGCGCAAATTACGAACTCCTGGATTTATAGCGTGGATCAGGATTTGCTTACAGTTAATTGTCCTAGTTATCCGAATAAACATAAACTCAACTCAACTAGTCGTGTCATATCGGGAACCGGTATTTTAGATGTACCAGCTTCATGTATCGTCTACGGACCAACCTACTTACTTATGCCACATGCAACAATTGAATCTAAAGTAACGTCATCTAGTTCTGACATAATAATACCCCCAATTCAAGGAAATATTCAAGACATTTCTCATTTTAATAAAGAACCTGTGGTTAACGACGACATTGATGAACTATTACAAACCATTGATACCAATTCTTTAAAGGAAGGGTTATCAATAGAGAAATGGAAACAACACGTTGATGCTTTACGCCAATACAAATTCAAAAATACAATTAAATATTATAGCATTGCCAGCTCTATCATTATTATAGTAATCACAGTCATTTCAATTGCAATTTATAAATATATTTTCAAACGAAAAACCAATTTAGTGGTACGTTATACACCTCAACCAAACGAAGAGAAAATTGAACTGCCAGTATATGTAGAAAAAGAAGAGTCCGCACCAACTGCATATCTGAATAAAAATAAACAGACAAAAATATACCCTCAACTGTTTTAAAATAATAGTTTTTCGGATGCCAGAATCGAATGTTGATAGATTTAGGAAGTTGGCGCTCCTATCCTACTGGTAGCCAACCGTTGCTTTAGATTATTAAGCCACGATAATTTTTCGAAAAAGGTTATCTAAAACCACGGTGTACTTTTTATTAATCATTAGATATAAATATGAAAAAAAAAACCAAATAAAACGAACGGTTATGGTTAATAAAATTTTTAGAAACTGTTGTTATCTTATATATAAATATTTTCTTAGGTAAAACAAAAGGGAGAGCAACGTAAATTTATATACATAATACTATGACTGTTAATATAATACTTCTATTCGCTTAACAATTAACTGTTCAATTACATATGGAAAATACATCAATAGCGGATTACTTATAAATTTCTTTATCATGGAAACAAATTATTGCCCAGAAATTCGTATTGTTTTAGTTGAAGCTGTTATGACTCCGTCGACGAAACCCTCGAATGGAGCTGATGAACCTAGACTATCCACAACCGAAAACAATAATCAGCTTCAAATTCAAGCTGAGAACTATGTAGGTACCACGTGAACGAACACAACCGATTACAATCGAAGAAAATTGAATCTAAAAAAAAAAGGATTCATTTCGCACAATGGAGGTCTAGGGGATCTTATATTCCACTCAAAGGAATATAAGCTCAGTCGAAGAAGGGAGGAGTTGTAGCTGCGGGACTATTATCTAAATATCCGGTGGGGACAACGTAGCTATGATAATTGTAAATTGTTACTTGTTGTTGTTTACTATAAATATGAATGTATTTTTTTGGGAGTAATTCAAAACTAATTGTCAACCGCTGTAAGGTTAATTGTTAATTGTACTTTCCGATTTTGGATATGATTGTCAAACAAAAAGTGAAGGAATAAAAGATTATAAAAGAGACTGAGGACGAAGATCGAGAGACAGTGGTGAGCGGATCAAGCAGTCAGTAGAGTCGTAGTCAAGTTGAGTAAGATAGGAGTGTTATTGAGTAATTAGTCAGACAGACAAATAGTTTCGTTTCTCTGGAATTTAATTTTGTATAAACATGTAAGTTGAGTTTTGATATAAATAATTATATATTTGTTTGTATAGAAGAATTGTACTTGTTTCACCAGTCCTAGTCCTGTGTGTATACAGCAAGAATCAACCAATAAATGGTGAACGTATAAGCGTGTAAGTTTTGCTCGCCTAATTAATGTAAAAGACGAGCTGGTGGCAGCGTACCGTTGAATTAAATAAGGTACAACTGATATTGATTGCATGCTTAAATCGGTTTCTTAACTTAAATATCGTGAGTAAACAAAAATAATAGTAACAGTAAAAAGAGTTATTATATAGTAAATTATTATAAAAATCATAGCATTTCTTGAATTCAATAATTTTTTCTTTTATATTTAAGAGTTCAGTGACACACATAAGTAAAGGTGACCCGACAGCGATAACTCATAATAAGGGCATTGCTATCGCTGATAAACTACAGCCTGTAAATAAAACTTCGCCCAAATGCATACCTAGATTAATTTTACTATAATGTTTATAAAGCCTGTATTACATTCAGCAACATTTTCGTGGATTAGTTCATGGACTAGTCCAGCAACTAGTCCATGAACTAGTCCAGCAACACCAATTTCTTGTGTATTACACTGGGCAACATATTTTTGCAACATATCTAGTTATATTACATTTTATACCAACTTAAATCAACAAAGGTTGGTCTTCTGTGACAGTTATAGAAATCCTCTTTGTCGATAACTTCGTGTTTATTGATTAATATTCTGCTTGTTTACACTTTCTGTTTCATTTTGAAAATATTAATCTTTAAAAATCCTAATTGAATGGAAGACCACGCTAAACAAAAGACTTATTTCTGCAGAAGACTTCACTACAATCAAGGAAAATGACTACAATGAACGCCACGTAGAAGACCGCGCAACACAGAAGACCAACCGAAAAATTGCGATTGGTAAAATGAAAAGTAACTAGAATCACTAAATGTTGCATGTTGCCCAGCAACAAAATTAGAACATGTTCTAATCCGTGCAACTCGTCCATGGACTAGTTGCGCAACACAGTTGCGTGCAACTTCTGTATTACATTGGGCAATTTTTGTTGCTGGACTAGTCCATGAACTAATCCACGAAAATGTTGCTGAATGTAATACAGGCTTAAGATTTGCGGTGAACATATTTACGTTTTTCAAGATAATCTTCCATTTAGAACGGGAAAATGTTTCTTTATAAATGAGGAAAAAAGAAGGATCTGGATTTGTAAATAGTTTAATAAATAAATTACCGCTTGAAGTACATATACCAGGTTATAATTACTGTGGTCCAGGTAACAAGTTAAAAAAGCGATTAGCAAGAGGTGATAAAGGAGTTAACGGATAAGATGAAGCTAGCCGAGAACATGACATAGCTTATTCTAAATATACAGATGTATACAACAGAAATAAGGCTAATTATATATTAGAAAATAAAGCATGGAATAGAGTATTAGATAAAACTGCAGGTTTTAAAGAAAAAATAGCTGCGCGATCAGTTACAAGTATAATGAAAGCGAAACGTAAAATGGGAATGGGTCTTAATTTTTATACTAATAAATCAGTTGAAATGGCAGAAATATTGAGTAAATGTCAATTAAATAAAATTCAAAAAGCTAAACAGGAAGGAGTAGGAGCTACTATAAAATTATCTGCATCTCAGATAAAAAAAATTAGTCCTCCATCAAAAATACCTATTCCTGTCACAATGTTAATGGCGGTAGGCGGTAAATGTTTAGTATGTCTATCATAATAATACTTTTGATTGTTTGAATTTTCCCGAATTTTGTTTTGTATAATTTTATTATTATTAATGTTAAAATTTAATAATTTTGATTTTATGGGCAATTTGTCCTTTAATCTTCTATTAAATAATAACTGTGCAGGAGATAAACCTATTTCCGGTATGATTGTGTTTCTGTATGCTAATAAATAGTTACTAATGTCATCCCCTTCACTCTCTTGTTTGTAAAGCATTCTTTTAGCTACTCCTACCGCTCTTTCTACCATTCCATTACTTCTAGCGTAGTTTGAGCTTGATGTTACTAATGTTATATTGTGACCGTCCACAAACTTTTTGAATGTCCACGAATTAAACGGCATGTTGTCGCTTATTATGATCTCTGGGTAACCGTGTGTAGCAAATACATGTTTAAAATTATTTATTAAATGTTCTACCGTTTTATTTTTTAATTTTAATAACTCAATCCATTTAGAGTAATAGTCTTTGATTACTAAATAATCTTTGTTTTTATAAGTTAAAATATCAACGCCAATTTTTTCCCACGGTCTATCTGGAATGTCATGTTGCATCATTGGTTGTTTAGGATTTTCGTTTGCAAATATTTGACATGTTTCACAGTGTTTTACCGGAAATAGGTTTATCTTCCATCAACATCACTCAGCATTTCTTCTTGTGTCGGTAACTGAAACTGTTCATTAATTATTGCATTGTTTAAATTCTTAGGATCTAAACAAATTCTTAAATCTTTATTAGGTTTTTCAGCTATCACAAGATGATGTAACCACTCAGTTGGTTCAGATACTGGTGTTATTACTTCGTTTTTTACTAATTTGTTAAGGGTATCTTTTAATTTAGGTAACACATTTTTGGCTACTCTTCTAGCATTTTTCGCTACCGGTAATACTCCTTCTTTAATTTTTATTGAGTGAGGTAAACCTGGGAATGTTCCTAATCCTTTAAAAACTTCACCATACTGTTTGATTACCTCTTCTTTTGTTTTAAATGCTGACACTGCCTTAATATTATCTACTTTCGTAATTAAATTCAACTTGGTACAAGTATTTATGCCTAGAATACATTTGCTGTGCCCTTCTACAACTAAATACTTAATGTTTACAATAAAATCTTTAATTTTTGATTTTAAAATTATTGCGCCTAATGGTTTTATTTTAAATCCACCATAAGCTTCTAAATTCATTTCTGTTATTATTAAATTCGGCATTTTATAATTAAAACTCTGTTTTAATACTTTTTCCGTGATTATATTACACAGTGCACCGCTATCTAATTTAAATTTAATAACTTTATCATTAATTCTAACTTGTTGGCACCATTCATTTAGCTCAGTTTTTTCCAGTTTCAAATGAATCTATATAAAATTCATCGTCACTATTAACCTCTATATTGTGAAATTCTTTATTAACATTATTTGCAACTCTATTCTTATTAAATTTGCAACCAATTGCGAAATGATTGGGGCCATTACAATTACTACAAACCTTTCCAAATGCGGAACAAGCTTTTGGGCCGTGGACCTTACCACATTTAAAACATTTATATTTTTCAACACTTTGTTGCCATCTTGTATTCCTAGTGTTCATGGGTTTCTTTTTCTTAACTTCATCTAGCTTCATTGGGACGTTTTCTTCTTTTTTCATATCTTGAACTTGTTGTTTTCTGGTTTCACTTATGGAACACAATTCTACAGCTTTTTCTAATGTTAAATTTGGTTCTGACAGTAAACGTTCTCTCATCTGGTCACTTCGTATATCCTGCACTATTTTGTCTCTAATCCTATTTTGAGTTTCTTTGTATTCACATGTTGCAGCCAAATTTTTTAATTCTATTAAATAGCTATTGAATAACTGGCCTTCTTTTTGGACACATTTGTTAAATTTGAACCTCTCGTATATCACATTTTTCTTAGGTTCAAAGTGTTTCTTATACAACTAAACCACTTGAATAAATGTTAATTCTTTTGGTTTTCTCTCCGATGCCATGAAGGCATTGTACAAGTCGATGCCTTCATCGCCTATTAGATTGAGTAGGATAGCTATTTTAGTTTCTTCAGACTCTTCATTCTTCTGCGAAGCTATTAAATATATTTCAAGTTTTTGGTACCATTTTGTCCAAGCTTCAGCCATGTTTGTTTCTTGAAACGACAAGCATTTTGGTAGTCTTGTCTCCATTTTCTTATATTGTCGTGTTTTTATTGTTTTAATGTTTCGTCGAATTTTTATTACACCTGACACCATGTAATGAATACTGCTTATTCATATGTTTATTAATTATTAATCAATTTATTTCTCTCTCGACAATACACATCTGCTCACCACCATCTTACATTACGAACTGTCGCTACATAGTTGCCAACCTGCTTACTTACTAATGAACACAATGTTGCCAACTTACTTAACATACATTACACTTTCCTTCTGCTCTACCGTGACTTTGGTTGTCATTTTTCGCTTTCCTTCCATTTTCTCACGAACTAAACAAAAAATAAAACATATTGTTGCGGTAGGGTATGTAAAAGTAATATCGTGTGATTATTCACATACTGCTTTTATATAAGAAACACAAATCCTTAACAATAATCAACAAATTTATCAAATGAATAGTTCAACACAAACACAATAAATAAAACATACTTACCAAATAACAACAGCAATTAAAACACAATTTTTAATAGAAATTAGAAAATGTGGAAAATAGCACGTAATTACCAGTACAAGACGTGGTAACATAAACAGAAATAATGAGAACTTGAGATCAAGAAATTCCCTAAAGATTTCAAATGCGCATTCATTAATGTGACGTCATTGATAGATAAGATCTCAATTCAATATTTTTGATTGAGAGACTCCGAATAGCCCTACAGATCACAACTAAGTGCTAGACACCCAAAGACGTTAGAGGAAATATCTAATCTAATCACAAACGATTTACAATATATTACAAATCAACCAAACCAGGTGAAAATTTTCATGTAACCACCGAACCAAACTTGAATCCCTAACTATCAAAATGATAAGTAACCTACCCTATATTAAATTACAAGATCTTTACGTTTTAATTGATACTGGTTCTTCCCAAAATTTTATTAATAAAGATTATGTTTATAAAAATAAATCAAAATTTAAATTGTTTCGAGAAAATTTTACTATCAGCACTATTAACGGCGAATCAAAAGGAAACGAATTTACCTTCATTAAATATAAAGATAAAAGTTTAAAATGTTATCTTTATAACTTCCATTCTAGTTTTCACATATTACTTGGTTATAATGGTTTAAAAATATTAAATGCTCAAATTAATTTGCAAAAAGAATTTATAACTATTGTTGGACTTTATTAAATAATACAAAACACTGAGCGTGATTTAATTAAAGTTTTATTGGACTGATTCAAAAATGGACTTCTTTTACATTTTAGAAAAAAAACATATGAACTATATTATTTCTTGTTGTCATATCTTTTTAAATATTGTAGCCTTCTAAAAGAAAAGGATTACTTCCAAAACAAAACAATGCAACAAGCACAACATGTTAACACTCCCACTCTTGTTCATTGATTTGCAAAAATAATAGAAAGAGCATTACAGTTATTATTGAATTTATCTTTAGAGAGTGGTTTAGTAAACATGTCCGCCAATTGTTTATCAGATGATATATATAATACAAAAATACTTCCGTCTTGTACTTTTTCACGAATAAAATGAAACTTTACGTCGATATGTTTGGTCATCTTGTGTTGTTCTATATTTTTCACCAATTGAATAACGCCTTGGTTATCCACAAATAGCTTTGTAGGGTTGTTCATATTGACACCGAGTTCTTCAAGAAATTTTCGAAGCCAGATAATCTCAACTGTAGTGTCAGACGCTGCTATGTATTCAGCTTCAGTGGTCGATCTGCTCACACATTTTTGTTTGCGTGATGACCAAGTAACTGGACCACCCGCTATTACACTGACATACCCAGTTGTTGATTTACGAGTATCAACATCGCCCGCAAAGTCAGCATCTGAGTATACGGAAAGTTTGATTTCATTTCCTCCGTATTTAATTCCTTTTCCTTCCGAACCTTTCAGATACCTGAATATTCGTTTAACTGCTGTCCAGTGCTCTGGACCGGGATTATTTAAAAAACGACTTACTTGGCTCACTGCAAACATGATTTCGGGGAGTGACACAGTTGCTAAAAACATCAATGAACCAACTGCTTCTCGGTAAGGAATAGTCTTCATTCTTTCGATCTCGTCACTGTAAGTTGGGGCCTGTCCGCTGTGTAATTTCACATTTGGATCGCAGGGAGTTGATTGCGGTTTGCAATCGTTCATATTAAATTTCTTCAGAATACGATCAATGTAACTCTGTTGACTGATGAAAATCTCCTTCTTGCTCCAATTACGTGTTATCTCCATTCCAACGAAGCATTTTGAATCTTCAATAGTAATGTCGAAATGAGATTTAAGTGCAGCGAGTATTTCGTCAGTTACTTCGGTAGACTTGCAAAAAACGAGACCATCGACGACGTAGACAGCCATGAAAATGTCTTCGTTTTTGTAGTTTGTGCGGAATACGCACCTATCGGCGTCGAGCTCCTTGAAGTTGAATATTCTCAGAAAACTAATGAATTTCTGGTTCCAGCAACGTGGTGACGGTTTCAAGCCGTATAAACTTCTTTTCAACTTGCAGACTTGATCTGGTTTGTCAGTCATAAAACCTTGGGGTTGAGCCATAAAAATTACTTCTTCTAGGTCGCCATTCAGGAAAGCACATTTAACATCGAATTGTGCAATTTTAAGATCTTTCACAACAGTCAACGCTAAGAGAATACGAATTGATTCGTATCTCACCACAGGAGAGAAGGTTTCCTGGTAGTCAATTCCTGCTTTTTGTGAGTACCCTTTTGCGCACAATCTGGCTTTAAAACGTTTTATGCTACCGTCAGGATTGTTCTTGATTCTGTAGACCCACTTGCATCCAATGGCGCAACGATCCGGAGGTAGTTGTACCAATTCCCATGTGTCTTTTTCAACTAATGAAGCCATTTCATCTTCCATTGCTTGAATCCAGAACTTCGATTCTGGCAATGAAATTGCTTCTTTGAAAGTCTGTGGTTCGTTAGTTGTCGCGGAATATGCTATAAAATCAGCGTTCCTGTACCGAACAGGTCTTTGAATAGCATTGCGATCTCGGAGACGTTCACAAAGAGGTGCTTCTTCTGTTTCAGTGTCTTCTCCAACAGTCTCCTCTAGAACAGCATCCTCTGAATCCGCATGTTGAACTTTTGCATCTTCGAAAAGAGGTGGTTCAGCGTCCTCGATTACATTCCAGTCGCTAACAAAATGATTTTCATCAGGTAGTATGGTAAACTGTGTAGCATTCTCGTTGAATACGACATCTCTCGAAACGGCAAACTTCCTAGTAACTGGATTGAAAAGTTTGTTGTTCTGACTATAACCATCATATCCAACCATAATGACCTTCTTCGACTTTGGCTGGAACTTGGTCCGTAATTGTTTCGGAATGTGCATAAAAGCGACAGATCCAAATTTCTTCATATGCTTTACTGTAACCTCCTTGTTGAACCATTTTTCGTATGGTGTCTTGTCGATGTTTGGCTTACTTGGTCTTCGATTCAATGCATAGACAGCCGTATTAACAGCTTCCGCCCAAAAGGTTTCTGGTAATTTGGACTCCAATAACATTGTACGAGCACTTTCTACAATGGAACGAATTTCTCGTTCTGCTCTCCCATTTTGTTCAGGTGTATATGGGGAGCTCGTTTCGTGAATAATACCTTCAGTTTTCAAATAGGTTTTCAAGATTTCGTTTACATACTCACATCCATTATCGCTTTTAAGAATTTGGATCTTGTTACCTGTTTGTCTTTTAATTAAGCTATCAAGTTCTTGAAAAATAAAAATGACATCATTTTTGTTTTTCAAGAAATATACAAACCGATATGCTGTACAATCGTCCTTAAATATTACAAAATAATTAGATCCTCCAAGCGAGGACTGCGGCATCTTTCCGCACAGGTCACTGTGTATAATCTCGCCAGGTTTGGTAGCATGAGGATGCAAGTTCGGTTTGAACGGTTTTCGATGTAGTTTCCCTAATTGACAAGCTTCGCAAAATAAATGATCGGAATTTGTCAATTTCAGATTGGGGATTAGTCCGTCTTCACTCATTTTCTTTAATGTATCGAAACTTGCATGCCCAAGCCTCTCATGCCACAAGAGTGCCGAACTTGAAGATGTGACGTTGGCTTGTTCCACTCGGCTTGTCTGAAAAGACATTTTATAACATTGATTTGCCAATATGGTACCAGTTGCAACAAGTTTTGTCGTATTAAATATTTTGATTGTTTTACTGTCAAACATAACTTTCAAATTCTTGCTTGTTGCGGCTCCCACTGAAAACAAATTCTTCTTGAGGTTCGGAACATATAATGTGTTTTCTAACGTGCATGGCTCTAGTTTTCCATTTAATGAAGCCATTACTGCTATAGAACCAATTCCTGCAGCATAAACAAAGGAGTTGTCACCAATTTGAATACTAATACTTTTATCCGGAATTTCTTCAAACGTTGAAAACCAATCCTTGTGAGACGTCATATGCTTTGACGCGGCGCTGTCAGCAAGCCAAACATCTTCATGACCAACAGCTGTCAGATTCTTCATTTCAGCACTGAAGGCCTGATGATTGGATCCTGGACCCTTGTTAGCTGATTTAGCTAACAATTTCCTGCACTCAGATTTGAAATGACCCTTCTTATGACAAAAGAAGCATTCAACATTTCTCTTGTCAATCTTCTTATTCT